>CM076577.1:473003549-473191342 GCA_034641835.2 Pinus albicaulis
AACTACACACCCTTCTCTTGCTTTTGAGGAGCTTGATATTGAAACTGATGTATCTCTGTGATTTTGGATCCCCAATATTTTAAATTTGGTCTTTTCATATCCCTATGAGTCTTCTTTCCAATTCCACTGGTCATACTTGATTTGGATTCTTCAAGGTAAAGTTATGCTTGACCTCCAATGATGTCCTGATTATACACTAGTTCAGTAGAGTGAACTTGTGCAGAGTTCCAATTTTCATTGCTTCAAATTTTCGGCCCCAAAATTGCTACATGAAAAACTACAGTATGTGCGCTTACTTCCATTTTTTACAGAATTCAAATCTGATTCCTGAAATGAAAGTGATGATGATTTTCCCTAGGTCACTTGTTTAAGACTGAATTTTGGAGCTTGCAAAAACACTAACTTCCTCAGATCATATCTCCATAAATAAAGCAAACAAAGACCTAAAATTCGTACACAAAATTCACCATTATTTCAAATCCATGTGGTTTCAATTTCATCTTTTTAAGCTTCGTTGAAAAAAAATTATAATGAAAATTCCATGATGTCTTGTTTGAAGAAGCGAAACCCTAGAATCCAAAGCTCTGATACCAAATGTTATGCAACCAACTCACAAAATAGAAGAAAATATAGATCAATGACTTAAAATTATCCTCTTCTAGGGGGAAACCTCCTTTACATTACATAAATGAAAAATTCTTGGATGATTCAAATGAAAAAACCTACTTTCTATACATAGGAGTCTAAGGGGTCACCATATAATCAAAGTCGACATAACAATGATAATGTAAGGGAACACCAATAACAATAATGGGGATACACTAATAATAAAAATAAGGGGATACACTAGTATTATAGGGACCTAACAATCAAATCCTATCATTACACAATCAAAACTCAATTTTTCAATATTGCATGAAGGTGGATGATTTGGGATTACATGGGGCACTTGTTGTTGCATGGGAGGAATATGTGTCTTAGTTGGGTGTTTTTGGTATTTATATATCTACTCATGAGGATAGGATGGTGTGGGATGGAAAAATGAAGAAGGGACAAGAAGTGGCCAAGGAAATATACAACAGGCTCCCCAAGGCTAAGGTGCCTCCTAATAAATATAGATGGTTCCAATGTGTGTGGAAGTGGGAGATTCTACGTAAACTTATTTTCTTTTGTTGATTGGTGATACATGATAGAATTCTCACATGGAGCAACCTACAACGTAGTGGTTACAATGGTCCAAGTATTTTTCCCATGTTTAAACATGGACCAGAGGATGTATTCCACCTTTTGTTGAGTTATTTGTTTTTTTTCGATGTATGGAATGGGATTCTGGACGCTTTAAGCATCACAAAGGTATGGGATATACAATCATTGGAGGTATGTTTATATTCTTGGTTTATGACTTGAAAGAAACACAAATCCCTTCCATTTTACATCATTTGGTCAATATGGAGATGTAGGAATTCTCTCTTGTTTGAACAGAAAGAAGAAAATGTTAGGGCAATTATCATTAAGGTGTTGGCATATTACTTAGAAATAGGGCCAATCAAGAAGAAGTACAAAAAGAGAGAGACCAAGTATAAGGGAATTTGAGAAGCATTACTGACAAGTTCTTTTTTACAGTGAATGTCAATAGAGGAAATGTGGATGCGTTGTTTTTATCGTGCTAGAGCCAGGAATATATTATCACTTTGGTGGGATGATGACATAGGCATTAATAGCAAGGCAGAAATTATAGCATTGTGGGGTGGTATGATTTTCTCAAGATGGTTAGGATTGGAGACTCTTCACATTTTTGGTGATGAAAAGGACATTATCGAATAGATAAAGGATTATACTCATTTTATTCCTCTTATTCTATCAAATTAGATGTTTCGTATCCACTACCTGGTGATTTTTTCCCAATCTATAAATTTTGAGCATATTTATAGGGAACAAAACCAAGTTGTTGATCTTCTCTCCAAGAGGGGCATTGCAAAGGATCTTGTGATATTTTATTTTGCATCTTTTGTGTAGAACACCTAGATAAATGTTGGAAGTGCCAACCTCTTAATGTGCATTTTAGTTTTTTGTTTAAGTTATATGAGAAATTTTGTGTAATAAGACAGATGCTAAATGATACTATGAGAACCGTTTATTTTTTAAGATAAATGTAATATATTTATATATGCAAGGGACTTAACACTATGTAAAGATGCGGAAAGATAGGATGATATAGAACATAATAGAAAATTTTTAGGAGGAGAATTTTGTTTTTCTGAGTTAGAATCTAGATACTATCATCAAATGTAAGATAATTTGAGGAGAATGACCTCTCATCTGTGTACTCTCTTTTTATATAATGAAAAGAAAATATTTTTTTCTTCTGAAAAATAAATAAATAAATAACCCAATCCATTATTTCCTTGGAACCCTAAAGATGGAAATATTTGACAATCCAATTAGCACAGGAAATAATGCCAAAATATCACCCCTAGTGTTCATCCACATACCATTGTGCCAAAAAAAACTAAAATGATGAACAAGGTCCAAGTAGATTGCTATATCACTACCAAATGACGTGAAAGAAGAGAATCCAACAAGGAAATATGCCCAAAGATCCTTGGACAGGCGGGGAGGGCAAGGGGAGAGGGAGAGGGAGAGGGAGAGGGAGAGGAAGGTATCTATGGAGAATTCCTTGTAGTATGACGTGGATAATTCCTTGTAGTATGCCACGATCGAAGAGCTAGTCTTGAAAAATTATGGCTAAATGGAATCGAATATAAGAGCATTATGAGTTATAGGAGTCAATATAAGCAGAATGACCCTACATGGAAATATTCCTTCCAATGTCAAGAATTGACCGCTCCTCCAATCTCTCGATCTCTCCCATAACGAATTTACAGGTCACATATTTGAGGCTTTGAAATGTCTGCGGAAAATCAAGGAGCTCTAGCTCTTTGCAAATTATCTGATAGGGACCATTCCGCACCAACTCGGTGACTTAAAAAACCTACAATTGTTGGCTTCTTATGGAAATTCCACACAGTTTTGATACCTGGGACCCTCAGAAAATGTTCAATGCTGAGAAATATTGACTCGTCTCTAAAACAGTCCAGTATAAGATGCATTTAGTGCATCACCTTTTGCACTTAGATAGATAGACAAAGTAGTGTAAGTGGTTTCCCATGCGGTTTTGTCACTCACTTCATCAATAGGTGGCAGTTATTCATTTGATGCGGAAAGATGACGAAAAACACTCAAAGAAATCTACTCAATATAACGCCTAAGATATTTTTTTGGTTTTTCCTTGTCTTGTCTATCGACAACCTATTAAAAATTTACTGTGGTCGTGGAAATTTTTGAATGCATCAAAGTCTTGTAACCCATGATGCCACATATGAGCTCCTTAAAAATATTGTACGATGTATAACAAATTTCTTGATGTAATTATCGTTACCACATTTCACAGGTTTGTATTATTGTGAAACACATCAGACATGTTATGAAAAAATATGTGATTGAACAGTTGGTGAAGGGGCTCAATTCCTTTACCACTAGAAGCATGATATTTCATACAATTGAAAACAAACTCATTTAGACATGTGATGTTTTGAAGACCTGTGAGTATTTTGAATACGTGCTGGAGTAATAGACATAATGACTTTATGAACGAAAAAACCGCATGCTATCATTAAAGGTAATGGAAGAAGACATTACTAAAACAGTTGTAGATCGTGAGGGATCCCCCGAAAGTTATGCAGAAATTTATTGGAAATAATTTGCTGTCCCATTTGATTGATTTTAATGACATTCACGAGGTTTAACAACCTAAAGTACCAAGGTAATAATAACCTTATATTACCTTAATACTCTTTTAAATGTCAAATCCTTTGTTATGGATACACTTGATTAGAAGGTTAGCAATCTGGTTGATCTTATCCTCTTCAAACAAATGGTGCATCTTGTCGACTCTTAAATTGTTTACATACTAAATGTGGATATCCTCGTAGGCTACAGATTCCATGGAAAAGTATCATTCCATCTCCACTACACCTTTGTTGCAAAATATGCAAGTTCTCTCTTCCAAAACTTCCTTGGGTACATTCCAAGTATCGATATCACATCTACGGTGATGTGATCCCATCCTTAATTATGCAACTAACAACCTTGTTTTTCCTTTAACAATTTCCCATAAATATTTTTTCTCACCATGGTCACAAGTTGGGTTAAACTCTTTGATGTAATATGTTTTTTACACCCACTCTGATTTTTCCAAATGATGATCCTAAATTTTTCAAACAATATTTTTTTTATTTATGCCTTGGCGTTTGGACATTCATGTAGTTTGATGCTCCACTTACTCAACCACATATTTTTTTGCTTCATCCATGTTTTATTCCTACGAACTAACTCCTCCTCTTTGGCTATCTTGACTAGCACTCGTTATCCATGTTTTTAGCCTTATTCAAATAACTTATTAAACTAATCATCATTGTTTTTGCCAAGGGAAAAGTGCCTACATTAGCTAAAAGAATTTCATATGGGACTGCGGATTTAAATTTGATATTGCTAGTAATTATTTGCTTCTGAATTATTTTTAGCTGCCTCTAGCTACAAGTTGACATGCTATTTCCACACACTTCACAACCGTAGAGGACAACCGACGTAACTATAAAACCAAGAAGGTTTTTTTGTTTGTTTTTTACACCTGTTTTGGACTAAGTATGAGGCTTTCCATCCTCCCTGCATTCTTTTTCCCTATGATTTTTCCAATCGATATTATATTGGTATTCAATTCAAAGACATTTTGTACTCTCACTATCTCCAATGGAAATTTTCCTTTAAAAATAAAGGTGATTGGTTTGTCTTTTCTATTTAAAGAGAATATCATGATTTTAGTATTGGCAATGTTCACTTGCATCCCGACCTCTTGACAAAATTGCTCTAAGTCCTTTAATTGTTCTCTTAATCCATGCTCTATTTTTGAAATTGGAATAAGATCATCCATGTATAAAATTAGCTTCATCACATAGCCTACTAAATGGACACCCTCTCCATCCACTTTGCTTAACAAGCTTCCAGCCTATCAATGTTACATGTATAAACCAAATGAAGTGGGGGATAGAGGACATCCTTTTTTAATTCCAATATCACTGCCAATACATTCAAAATTTCCTTCACTTGTTATGATTTTAGCTCTAAACTTCTCATAAATTCTATCAATCGTCACTCTATATCCATTTAGGATGCCCAAATCTTCCATTATGTTCCATAGTTTTTCTCTAGGCATTGTGTCAAAGGTTTTCTTAAAGTAAACAAAACAACAATAGGCTATTTCACCTTGTTTGTCCCAAATTTCTAAGGGTGACATAATGATCAATGGTAGAGTGCCTAGGTCTAAAACTCACTTTCCCTTTTTCCCTTTTCCCCTCATCTTCTACCCAACTGCTAATTCTTTTCACTATCACGCTCCCAAAAAGCTTCCCCATAAGGGAGTTGACCATAATAGCACAGTAGTTAGAAGCGTTATTGATATCTCCCTTCTTAAAGAGATGAATGACCACATTGGTAGTCCATTCTCCTAAAAATTTGTCCTGGATGACTCCATTGAAAATTCATTTTGTGAGGGGTAAGAGTATCAACTCTCCATTTTAGAAATTCAACTTAAATCTCGTCTATGTCATCTGCTTTTTCACTTGCAAAATTATTTATTCATTTCTTGATATCATCCATTGTGAAGAGTTCCACTAATTTCTTCATTATGGGAGAAGTGTCTTTCTCGTGTACCCACTCATTGAGGATCCTTGCATACTTTAACAATTAAACATTTGCAATATTGTTTTTATTTTGCTTTCTCCTTTGTTCTATTTCTCTCCAAAATCCTTTGGGGTTGTGTTTACCAAGAGATATTAACTCCTTTCTTCTTTCACTTACATATTTTTATTTTTTTTATTATACTAATTATATGTATTCCTTGTTTTCTTTGCTAATTTTCCTCTCTTTTAGCATCTTGTGGTTGCCTTGAACTCTCCATCATACCATGGATTTACCACAAAAGTACATGTAGTCGTATTTTTTGGATGAGAACTTTTGCATGAAATTAAGGCCTTGTGGAATGTTGGGATCAACAAACTACTATGAACATGACCACCCACCTCATTGGTTGTCACATTTTCCATGCTATGCTTTATAATCTAAAACTATCGCTTAAGAAAATCACTAAATCTTTCCCTATTTTCCTGATTCATGAAGAATTTTCCTTTAGAAAGGGCTTTCTTTTGTATGCCAAGAATTTAATTATTGTGTGAACTAGTAGGAGAAAAGTCCAGCTCAACAAATAGCGGTGCATGATTAGATTTCATTTCAATAGGAAAACCCCCAATATCAAACTTTGGCACTGTAGAAGTAAAAATTTGAAAGAAAAGTATGTAATCTACCACACTTTGACCATTGTAAGATTTTCATGTAATACCCCCTAAAGTTTTCCACCCTCTCATTCCTTTGCAAATAACCATGCCAAACAAACTACAATTTCCTAGTAATTCCACTCCAAAGTGTGTCACAACCCCATTTCTATCTTGTGAATCTCTTTCCCATGATTGAGCTTCACACTCTTCCAACCATAAGGGATCAATTTCCCCTTTATATTCATTTCTCAACTAGAGAGATTGGTTTTTAGATATCCTTGCATTAAAATCACCCATTATCATTATTGCTCCCAAGGAGATGAACATAGAGATATCTTTCATCAATGAGGCATATAAGTCTTTGTTGTCTAAATCTCTTATTATATATATCTATATATATATATATATATATATATATATATATATATATATATATATATATATATATATATATATTGATTTTTTTGGGAAAAAATAACAAGCAACCAAATTGAAATTAAACTCCTCCTCAATTATTTGCAGCCAAATGTATTGTTTTTTTAATCCTTTTTTTCCACTTTTACAATTCCACACCATTTTTCATTCATTAGCATTGTGAATCCTCCATCTCCTTTGCATGTTTCCTTTCCTTTTTTCAAAACCAAAATGATCTTCTTTCAACCCTTGAAATATTGAACCTTGCATCCATCATGCTCATGCATTTATACAAGAATGATAGTATATTTTCCCTATACTATGGGCCCCAACCCTAAACCCATTTTCTATGGATAGTCTCTATAATCCCAACTTACAACATGTAAACAATCATGTGGGGCATGTTATCGTTCAAACTATAAGGGGTCCTAAAATGAGATCCTTGGAGGGCTACTACCAAGTTAAGGGAAAAAATGGAGCAATAGCCCATTGTCACCTCGGTTATGGCTCCCTCCTCTTTACAACTTTCACCAATGGGAGGAGACCTAATATAATAAGGACCATGAAATAAATTTATCAATGATAGGATGAGGGGTAATCCTAAAGGGCATATTCACAAGAGAGACTCAAATGTATATCTTTCTTTATTTAAAAGGTAAGGTTGAAGGCACTCAAGGAAGGGCTCACGGGGAATTTCAAGGTTTAATTTTAGGGTATGTATCTTATAATGGAGACCATAAAACCCTAAAATTATTGTGAAGGCTTGGATTCCAGGTGATATTTGAAGAATTATTCTCAATAATATATGGGACCACACAGGACCAAGTGGACCCGAGGATAGGTCAAGGGGGGAGGGTTTAGCAACCAATGATATGCTTGACCTAATTCGAAGAGCGAAAGGGACCAAAGAATGAATTATCAATGCAAGTCAAGGTGAGGATCCCATTGAAGTCTTTTAGGCTAAGGAAATCAATGTAAATATTTATATTGAGGCTAGGGCTTGAGGTATCTCACAATCCCACCATCAGAATTGCTTCAAAATTGGAGGGTTCCTAGGAGAAACCCTAGCACAAAGGATGACAAGAGATCCAATTTTTTAGTGGATGGTTTGCAAGATAAATGATTCCCTAGGAGACCTAGAGGGTTAGACCTAGAAAAGAAAAAGTGAGAGAAGGAAAATAATTTTAAGTTGAGCACCTTTATGGTGGACCAATGCCTAATCCTTTAGGGAGATTTGGAGTTAAGAGTAATTATGACTATGGATATTGAATTTTCTATGTCAAGGAGGCCTCAAAGACAAATTTTCATAGCATTATAGTTGTAGCAAAAGAAGCTTCAAGAGCTTTATACTTAGTTTTGCAAACTATATGGCTAATCAAGATGAATTTCAATGAAGAATCATCTCTAGGAACATTCATTAATAATACATGGCCCATACATGAAGCATCACTATCTAGAAACTAAATTTCCACAACTTCACATAGATGGATGCAATAAATAGAGAGAGAAAATAACATTACATTGCACTTAAATGTATTAAGAGTATATCCAAACATCAAAACTTTTCCAGTCAAGAATCTCCAAGACTAGAGAAAATGATCCAAACATCAAAATTCATTCCATGCTACAAAAATATTTCCTCCAATAAGGATAATGAAGTTATCTAAAGAGATACAAGTCCAATCCAAGTGATGATGCTAAAATTAAATCACATCACTTGTATTTATACACTCCTAATGATTTTGATTTAGCTAATTAAGCCTAATTAGCCCCTAAAATAAAATAAAGTGAAAAATAACTAACTTTTGGTTACAAGTCCACCATACTAGGTCATAAAAAAAAAAGAATAAGCCTCTCAAGAGGTCAAATGATCAATAGTACATGTCATTGGGCCTTAGAGGAGGCCTGATGAAATCCATAGGTGCCATAATGTGAAATTGGACTCCCAAAAATAGTGGACAAGGGGTTGGCACCTTATTCTCCAAATAATAAACCTGTGGTGCTCACAATGGGTGTGGGAGCACACAAGTAACCTCACGGGTCTCCAAATAGATATAATATGCATGTAGACCATCTGCAAGGGCTTAGATGATGGTGTAAGTGATTTCATATCATCATACAAGTAAATCTTAATGTCTTTCAGATTAATCACATCATTAGGATTTGGTCGATGTTTCGAACCAACTAATGTGGTTCATCCTTACGACAAAGGTGAAAAAATCAATCAATCCTAAAGAATAAATAACAAGGATGCATTAGGGTCTAGAGCCATTAGGAATTAGCCGATAGTAAATTAGTTATTAAATTAATAAAATAATATTTAGTTATAAACTAGCCGTTAGGAACTGGTCTCTATTTATTTAAATTATATAAATTAACAATTAATAAAATTAAGATGATTAAATGAAATTAAAAATTAAAAATTTGGGATAAGTTGTTAAATTAGTTAATTAATCTTTATTTTATTTTAATTATATAAATATCTATTAATTAAATTAAATTATAAGAGATAAATAAGATTAATATTATTAGAAATTTTATTAATAAAAATTAGAAATGTTAATTTCTAAAAGGAATTCAAATATTAAAATAACCATTATTTTTATTAAATTTGAAAATAATAAGATGAGAATAAAATTATTTAATATTTAAAAAATAAAAGAGAGAGAGAAAGAGGAAACAATGGGTGGAATCAAGAAGAGAGGGTTGGAATCTAGTTATTACTCAATTTCCAGCCATCATCCTTGTTGAGATTGATTGCATATTTTTCAATCTCGATAGCTTCTCTAAGATTCCTATGGTGGAAATGATCCATCCTCGCAACGACTCCGGAATACTCAATGCATACATGGTGCTTGGATTTCTCTGCATGCTCATCTAGATCTGATGAGTCAGAACGATTATTCCTAATATATGTTTCATGCTCCTGGATTCTCATTTTAATAGAGCGACCAGTTTCTCCAATGTAGGGAACCCCTTAGGAACAAGGGATCGAGTAGACCCCTTTCATGTCTGTAGGGTCTAGAGGGTCCTTAAAATATATAAGAGAATTCTTAATGGTATTAAGATGCTTGAATGAAGCATAAACTCTATTCTTTTTAAGGATATGGGAAATCTTGTCAGTGGTCCCTTGGATAAATGGAAGTTGAACCTTAGAGATAGGATCAACACGTGCAATATTGACCTTGGATACTTTACATGCTTTTTGAAAGGCCTTGAGGCTTTGGGTTTTGTTATGCACATTATTTTCAAAAACCTTAAGAAGATGAGATTTATCTTGCTCCAGATGGTTCTCATTAGAGATTCTTAGAGCACGGGTAGCAACAATGCTAAGAACCCCAAATTTTTGCATTGGAAAATGATGAGAATTGGCATGAAGATATTATTCCATGTGAGTGGGATTTCATATTGGGCATGCTCTTCCATAGTGGGGTTTGGTATGTGTTAATGTCTCCAAGCTCAAGGGAGGTTAAACAATTACCCTATTAGGTGGTTTATACTTATAAAGGGGACAATATGTCCAAGGTACATCCTTCAAATGATGGTGGCATGTAATAAAGAGATGAATGGAATAGGGAATGAAAGGGGAAATATTGGGCCACATGTCAGGGTACAAGGGTATCTAATAAATGTAATCCCACACTTGGGTATATAATGTATCAGAGGGAGAAATCGTGGTGCATGAGATACCTCGGCCTTGATTTTTCCACCCATCTTCATATTCCTTTTGCCTTTTATGATTTTTCTTTGGTTAACTATTCGGGGATCAAAGGATAAGAGCATGATGTGTAAGGTATAGTAGTGGATATCCCCTTTAAGCTATGGTGCTTCATTGCACACCAGGGGTTAGGACAATCATGGGTTCCTAAATGATAAAAGGAAGGCTCATCTAGGGCCTATATGAACCAAGGTGATGGCCATGGGTATGGGGTAGAGCTCATGCAGTTGGATTTTTCCCATGTGCTAAATGTGTTTGTCCTGACCATATTTTTCATTTAGTGGTACATTTTCGTATTGAATGTGGCCAATTATGCTTTCACTTTTCTTTTCAGCTGCATCAACCTTTGGGATATCATTTCAAGCCCGACCCAAGGTGCGGGCAAGGGGAAGGGGAGGCTAACCCTATGTGGGCCCAGTGGGAAAGATGATGAATGGGTTTATAATAAACAGAAGGGGAGTGATATATGTGGATGGGGGAGTGTGGCCACACAACCAAAATTAAGGTTTCCCCTGTAGTACCATCCCTAATTCCCAAATTTCAATAAAGGAGATCCCACGGGACTAGGATCCAAGGGTAGCATCCAAAAGAGGTCTAGGGGACAAGAGCATAGTCCTAGCCCACTATTTCCACCTGAATCCTCCTATTAATACATTCCCATAAGTTTCCATGATAATTAAACCACAATACTCAATTACTAAATGAATGGGCATACCTTTAGGTTTGGGAGGACCACCTTCAAACATAAAATCATGACATATGAGTGAGGGACCACATGGTTGGCTCAGGTGGAGGAGAAATCACACAACGAGCTAGTTGGTGGCTGCAAGGGGCTATTGGATGCTGGTTGAGGACCATCTAGGAGAAAATTTCTACTAGGGATGTTACCCACAAAATGGTGGATAACATCTGGCGCCAACTGCGACGTGATCTCTCAAAAGTTGGGTGAAGCTACTCAAATGAGAGGTCACGAGAACACCAAAAATGTCTTGGTTATCATAAACCTATTTCCTACACATATCAAAGACTATACCCACTCATAAGCATGTTTTTATGGTGTCTTGTGGTCACCTATGCTTAATGTTAGGCCATAAAATCAACATATAATAAAATATGAAAATTTTAATCTAAAAGCAACAAATCTATCATGAGAAATATTGTTTGACATTAATTCTAATGCGAAAATCATAATGCAGTGAATCCTATTCTATCATGCACATGGTATAGAGCTAATAGTAAGTTTAATCATAAATCCAGTGAAACCAACATATCATCAAATCAATATAAATATACCTTCCTATATGATTACTCATGTAGAAAATTCCAAAGCAAATATAAACCCAAGTACATGGAAGATGATGTGGATGGGAGGTGGGAAAATATCGTTTCCATGTGAGTTGGGGGGAATCCTTAAGCGAAAGAACATGATTCAATCTAGAAGTGATGGGCCTTCCCTCTAAGAACACAATGGTGGAATGAATGATTATCCTTAAGAACTCGTTATCACAAGCATTGCTCATAGTATCGTGCTTTGTAGATGTCACAAGGTTGTGATGAGAGGGGAATGAAGGGTGAGGGAAATATTAAGAGTAGAAAATAGGTTTCTCATGGTAAATTTGCAAGTAGGAGGTAATCAAGTGATCAAAACCCTGAGGGTATGTCCAAGGAGGTAAATTTCCATTAATGAGGGTCTCTTCCTTAACGCTATACTTGGAAGGGGGAAATGTCTCACCGTCACTTGATATCATATGACAAAGGGTGAGGGAATCACTTGATGAAGACTCAAGAGGATGAATCATAAGAAAAGGAAAAATTAAGGGTGAAGTATTGTATTCAACTTGTTTCTCTTTCCCAAAATCATAATCCAAAGGCTCAAGTGATTTCAATATAGAATCATACTGAGGAGAGGTGGGAGCCTTATCGATTTCATTAGTATCAAAGATTGGGTCTCTCATAATAGGAAAATTGATCACTTCCAACTTCCATTCTTTATGCAAGGGAAAATAATAATTCTCCTTCCCAAGGGTATCAATCGATATGTCATCATAAATAATGCCTGATAGAAAGGGAAGACCAATCTCAGCATCATCCTCCTTTTCGGTGTCATAAATGGGAGCACAATCAAATTGAGGACCAAAAATTTCCCATTTCTCCTTTTCAATGTGGAAGTAATCTCAATTTTCATCTTCCAAGGGGATAATGGGATCACCTTCCTAGAGGTTCTCAAAAGGAGAGTCATGAAGAGTAATATCCTTGAGAAAAGTAAGGTTAGTATCAACTTCACCTTCCATAGACTCATCCCTCCTACCACATGTGTTCTCAAAATCATCATTTTCATCATGTGGACCCAAGGAGGACCACATATCCCATTGTCACCTCGGCTATGGCTCCCTACTCTTTACTGACTTTCATTGATGGGAGGAGACCCGATATAATAAGGACCAAGAAATAAATAGATCAATGATAGGGTGAGGGGTGATCCTAGGGGCATATTCACAAGAGAGGCTCAAATATATAGTTTTCTTGCTTTGGAACGAAAGGTTGAAGGTTCTCAAGGAAGGGCTCAAGGGGAATTTCAAGGTTTAAGTTTAGGGTACGTATCTTATAATGGAGACCATCAAACCCTAAAATTATTGTGAAGGCTTGGATTCCAAGTGATTTTTGAAGAATTATCCTTAATAATGTATTTGACCACATGGGACCAAGTGGACTTGGGGTTAGAGGGTTTAGCAACCAATGATATTCTTGACTTAATATGGAGAGAGAAATGGATGAAAGAATGAATTTTCAATGCAAGGCAAGGTGAGGATCCCAATGAGGTCATTTAGCCTAAGGAAACCAAGGGCAAGATTCATCTTGAGGCTAGGTCTTGATGTATCTCACAATCACACCTTCAGAATTGCTTCAAAACTGGAGGGTTCCTAGGAGAAACCCTAGCGCAGAGCATGCCAAGAGATCAATTTTTTTCATTGGGTGATTTGCAAGATAAATGATGCCCTAGGATACCTAGAGGGCGAGACCTAGAAAAGAAAAGGTGAGAGAAGGAAAAAAAGTTTAAGGTGATCACCTTTATGGTGTACCAGTTCCTAATACTTTGGGGAGATTCAAAGTCAAGATTAATTATGATTATAGATATTGAATTTTCTATGTCAAGGAGGCCTCAAAGACAACTTCACATAGCATTAGGACAGCAACAAAAGCAGCTTCAAGAGATTTATATGTTGTTTTGAAAAATATATGGATTATCAAGATGAATTTATTGAATAAGAATATATAGAAACATCCATTCATCATACATGGTCCATATATGAAGCATCACTATCTAGAAATTGAATTTCCACAACTTCGCATAAATGGATGTAGTAAATTAGCCCTATCATAGTGAAATCCCAGCAACAATGTATGCGACAAAAATATAAAGATAAAATAGAATTAAATTACATTTACATGTATTAAGAGTATATTCACCCATCAAAAATTTGCAAATCAAGAAGCTCCAAGGCTAGAGAAAATGATCCAAACATCAAAATTCATTCCATGCTCCAAAACATTGTCCTCTAAGAAGGATAGCAAAGTTCTCTAAACAGATACAAGTCCAATCCAAGTGATGATGCTAAAATTAAATCACATAACTTGTATTTATACATTTCTAATGAGTTCAATTTAGCTAATTAGGCATAATTATCCCCTAAAACAAAATAATGTGCAAAATAACAAACTTTTGGTGACAAGCCCGCCAAACTAGCTCATAAACAAAAGAATAAGCCTCTCAAGAGGTCAGATGATAAATAGTACATGTCATTGGGCCTTAGACGAGGCCTGATGAATTCCATAGGTGTCACAATGTGAAATAGGACTCCCAAAAATAGTGGACAAGGGGTTGGCCTGTTGTTCTCCAAATAATAAACATGTGTGTTCCCAATGGGTGTGGGGGCACACAAGTAACCTCATGGGTCTCCAAATAGATAGAAGATGTTCATAGGCCATTTTCAAGGGCTCAGATGATAGTGTAAGTGATTCCATATCATCATATAGGTCCCGGTTCATCTGCCAAGAACATCATACAACTATGGGGATGGTTGGGCATGGTGAACCAGGTGCATCTTCCTCGTCCAATAAGTGAATCTAGAGAAATATTTGAACATCTATGGGGATCCATGGAATGATTTATATTTTTGTTGAGGCCCATGGCTCTATAAAAACATCATACATGATCCAATGTATCCCTATGGAGGGTTAGGACCCCGTATAGGGAAACCAAACCCAAAATGGAGACCATTTACAATCTTGCATAAGATCCAATGTGTCCCCTTTCCTTCCAGTACAACAAGTAATTTAAATAAATTGAGTTAAATAGCTTACAAACTATGAACATGTGGGAACTTCATAATGGCATTCCCTTCCACAGTAGGATTTTGTATGTGCTAATGTCTTCAAGCTCCAAGGGGGGTTAATCAAGTACCGTTTTGTAGAAAATATCTAACGCAACTCTAATACCATGTAGAAATTATACAAACAATATGTATACCAATGGATTCAATCTAATCATGTAATATACTAAAACAATATACTGAATCCTTCTACAATATTTGCGGAAAATAAGCACGATCGCACAATCACACCAAGTAAAAGAAAGAATCAAATCAATTGCACAACATAGATATTTTTCCTGGGGAAAGAAACTGCTCAAAACCCCTCTATCTCTATTGTATAATGAACCAAGGAATCATGAAACGATACAATGCATGTGTGATCACTGCAACCTCATACACTCTACCAATTGTCTCACACTGCTCCGGAAAAAATCGGGCCAGTACTTAGCCAAATTCCTGCCTTTGCTCAGCCTACCTTGCTTACGCAATCCCTAGGCAATTAATACCTATTAAATAGGTTAATTATCCTTCCTTGACTACGTAATACATCATGGGCATCCTATGGTGTATATAATTGCGCCCGGGAAATTTTCTACAAATATAATTGATATATAACTTCCCTTTAACCTCTATCTCAACTGGGTCTTCATCAAAACTGACATGCATGCATCTATTAATAGTAAATCATCAGTCACTTGACAGATCACTGCATGTGAATTAAATCTGATTTAATTCACTTGACCTCTCACTAGTGCAACAATCAGTTACAACTAGTTAAACTGATTTTAACTCACTTAATTGAGTTAACTGATTTCTCATGCATTAAACTAATACACTAACTACAACTTGGAATCTAAAACAAATAGAATCACTCTACTTGTCTCACCAACCACCCTCAACTCGAATTTCATGAGCTAACTGAGTTTATCACACTCAGTTAACTATTACTAGTGATTATGAGATAAGATTACAATTTATTGTCCAATTTATTTAAGGGATAAATAAATTTGACACGCATTTCTTCTAATTTAATTAAGGAATAATTAAATCAAAAGCCTCCATGGTAGCCATTTCTAGATGTTGTTTCTGGGCCAATTTCATTGTTTCTTGTTGCAAATTCTGACACTTTTTAGGTGATTTCTACTTTTAAAGGGGGTAGTATGTCCAAGGTACATCCTTCAAATGGTGGTGGCATGTTATAAATATATGAATGGGATAGGGAATTAAAGGGGTAATCACGGGCCACATGTTGGGGTAAAATGGTAGATAATAAATGGAATCTCACACTTGATTATATAATGTATACGAGGGAGAAATTGTGGTGCATGAGATACCTCGGGCTTGACTTTTCCACCCTTCTTCATATTCCTTTTTCCTTTTATGTTTTTTCTTTGGCTAATTGTTTGATGCTCAAGGGATAAGAGCATGATGTGTAAGGTATATCAGTGGATATCTCCTTTAAGGTAAGGTGGTTCATTTCCCACCAGGGTTTCAAATAATCATGGGTTCCTGAATGATAAGGGAGGCTCATATAGGGCCTAT
This sequence comes from Pinus albicaulis, assembly GCA_034641835.2. Taxonomy (NCBI): domain Eukaryota; kingdom Viridiplantae; phylum Streptophyta; class Pinopsida; order Pinales; family Pinaceae; genus Pinus; species Pinus albicaulis. The sequence goes on from CM076577.1 coordinate 473,019,986, forward strand.
AGGAACAAGGGTGATTTCCATGGGTATCGGGTAGAGCTCATGCATTTGGATTTTTCCCACATGCTAAATGTGTTTTTCCTGGCCATCCTTTTCATTTTGTGGTACATTTTCCTGTTGAATGTGGCCAATTATGCTTTTACTTTTCTTTTCATCTGCATCAACCTTTGGGGCATCATTTCAAGCCCGAACCAAGGTGTGGGAAATGGGAAGGGGATGCTAACACTATGTGGATCCAGTGGAGAAATTTGGACCCAGGTGGGAAATATGATGAATGGGGTAATAATAAACAGAAGGGGAGTGATATATGTGGATAGGGGAGCAGGGCCACGCAACCAAAATTAGGTTTTCCCATGTCGTACCATCCCTAAAGCCCAAATGTCATTAAAAGAGATCCCACGATACTATGATCCAAGGGTAACATCCAAAAGAGATATATGGGACAAGAGCACAAACCTAACCCACTCTTTCCTCCTGAGATGTCCCATTAATCCATGCCTAGAAGTTTCCTTGATCAGTAAACCACAATACTCAATTACCAAATGACAAGGCATACCTTTAGGTTTGGGAGGCCCGCCTTCAAACATACTATCATGAAAAATGGGTGAGGGACCACATGGTTGGCTCAGGTGGTGGAGAAATGACACAATGAGCTAGTTGGTGGGTGCAAGGGGTTTTTGGTTGTCAGTTGAGGACCATATTGAAGAAAAATTTCTCCTAGGTATATTACCCACAAAATGGTGGGTTACAGGGCCCTTATTTCCTATTTCTTATTTGAGAAATAATCATTGACTTTAGCTTTCCCACTCTTCAACCATGCCCCCTTTCCCCCATTTCCTATTGTTTTCACTTTTTCCTACTCCTTTAATTGTTGTTCTTGTTGATCAAAATTCATGTCCTCATCTAAGTTGATGCATGTGCCTCTAAGCAAGCCTTTATTTCTGAGGATCATATTGTTATCCTTTATATTCCTCAAGATAACTCTTACATTTCTATCTCTTCCTCCAGACTCTATCTCCTTTCCATTTTTTCTTGCTTGGTGAATACACCCTATAAATTTACACTTATATTTAAGGAATCCCCTTGTTAGAGTTCCAGTCCTCTCATTTTCACCAAACTCCCTCGTGCCTTTGATACTGATATTTTTGCCTTTGTTTTCTTATCTTTTTCTTCCTTTATTTGTATTTTGCTTTGGTTCTCAATTATTTATTTTTGTTTGTTTGATGACACACTTTCAACTTGTGACCATGATTTATCCTCTTCTATCTGATATTTTAGTTGATTTTCTTTAATTTACAAGTTGGATAACACTAACTAAATCTCATTTTCTTGTGGTGTACTCTCTTCTTTTATCAATTCTAATTTCCTAGATCCAAAATCCTCAATTGTTATAATTCCTATTTCAAGGAAACCACTTCTTGTTGTCTTATTTCCATTTTGACATATATTTTAAAGACTTGTTCCTTAAGAGTTTTATTTTCTCTCTCTAATTTTCCCTTGAAATCAACAATTTCGTTTAATTTTTAACCTGCATACCATCTTTTCTCTTCTAAAATTTCAAGTCTCCTTTTCATGCTCGTGATTTCTTTCACAAATATCTCAGATGGCCACATTAAAGGTGTTGACATGTGACTATATAGATCTTTGTTTTCATGATTATCTTATTTCCCCTTATCTTTCTTTGCTGCAAAAACCTCTGCTATGTTCAAATTTGATTCTAGGTCCTTAAGAATTTTTATTTGTTCCACACTATTTTTTAGAATCCTTACTCGATATGTTTTTCACTATCGGCATTATCATTGCAAATTTTTTCTTATGTGGTTGTTAAATCTTCTAGGTTTGTCTATGCTTTAAAATCCCCTTACACTTATTTGTGTTTACAAAATACAATATTTTGTTTATGTTGCTTGCATATTTTTTAAATAAATATGTCGTGAAATAACCCCATGCTCTTGCTAATTCCTCCATTTTTATGGAAAGATGAGAAAATGAAGGTCCATTAGCAAGCTAGAAATTGTATTTCTTGTAAGAGCTCAAACCCTCTCAATGGACTAGGTTTAACAATAGTAGTGAACCAATCATTTGAGATTGTAAACCATCATTGTACCTTTCTCTCTCCACAGTAATAGAATATTGTACATATTTTTTTCATGTTGTGTTAAGCATTGGTATTTATGTTTCTTTCTCGTTGGACCCTTGGCTCACCAAGGCTAAACTTTCTTTTACTCCCTCAAGATTAACCATCATATTTTTTTTTTTTTGTGGAAATTTTTTTTCCCACATTTTATTTGTGATATCTTAAAGGAACTAAAGAAAGCCTAAATTGGTAGACAAAAATAAAAGGAAAAGAGAAAACCCTCATCATACCTATTCTTTTCAGGATTTTACTTCAACTTGTTGGGAGACTGGGACCCCCTCTAATATTTCAACCTTCTCTCACTACTCACTGATCTTGAGACCCTTGTTTCTACTGCCAAGACCCTCTTGTTGGTTCCATTGGTTCCCTACTGTATCTACCAAATATTATCATCGGAATTTGATGTTGTGAAAAGATGCGGTGACCATTAGACACTTCTACTGGAATACTACAGTTTAGCTACCTCCTACCAATAGGAACTTGGTAACCTCCAATATAAAACTATAAATAACACACAAAATAAACTGAAGGGACCCAAATATCCGAAGTCTCTAAGGAAATCCAACGTAAAATTCCCTTGTCATCCTCCTCCTTGAAAAGTAAGACACTTCATCAAACATTAGGAGAAAAATGATACTGAATTGTATAGGGGCAATCAAACTCGATGAGGATATTAAGATGGTACATAGTGCAATGAAATAGTACAACCAAGGAAAAAAAATTAAGTTATGGCACATGGATGAAAAATAGACGAGGAGGTTAATATGCAATGCGATGAGGGGATTATGAGGATGTATTTCATAACATTCTTATAACATATTGATCAAGAAGAGTATTCTTTATAGAAAGCTAAGCAAAAGGCAATGAAAGATAAATGTGACACAATTAAGGGAAGGTGGTTTGGAGCGCCAAAAGGATATGCTTTGAGAACAACTAGATTGTTGAAGTTGATGCATGAATAGTGATTGGTTGTCTTGATAAAAAAAATCTAAATAGGTGCTTCAAACCTAGTCCACAACCCTACAGTAGTCAATGAATCTTCACACGATCAGCCTAGCCTAGCCAACAACCCCAACTATCACCATTGACATGATTATAATAATATGTGGGTGAATAGATCATTATGATGGGTGACCTATGTGAGATAAGTTGTGGTTTCATGGTAAATGGGTAGTGATTTGCTTAATTTTTTTAACTTTACAAAGAAATGGATTTGGTATCTTCCTGGTAGATGAGGCGACATTTTTAGGACTAATAACTAGGTTAATTTCAAAATAAATCCATATGTATTCACTCCTTGTCAACAATAATTATTATCTAGGGTTTGATTGATAGAGATCCTTCTATATATTGGTCCTTGTATCCGTCACCTTCATTTCTATTTAGGGAGTTAGGTTAATTTCAGGAGAAATCTATCTGTATTCAAGCCTAGTCAATAGTCATTACTATTCTAAGTTTGGTTGATAGAGACCCATCTTGATATTGGTCTTGATCTCCTTGAAAAACATTATCACTTAGGTTTTTATCAGTTAGTACTTGTTTCACTATTTAGATATTAAACGGAATAATTCAAAATGTAGGTATTTAACATGATAACATAAATGGGAACATATAAATTAATTACATTAAGTAATATGTAATTAAAATAAAGAAATATATAAGGTAACAAAAGCACTTTTGTTATCATTAATAAGAAATGTGTTTGTTATAATGTATTTATGTAAATGAAGGGATGTTTATGTTTAATATTTTTTCAAATCCTTTTGGGTGTAAGCCCTTTTACAATGTTTTCACTTAAAAAAAAAAAATTACTATCAACGGTAGATTTGGTCCTAATTCAGTTCAACATTCCCCTTCTCTACTTCAAAGGGGTGTGTGTATAATTCTAACGTAATCGATATAATCCTAAATATTTTTAGTTCGTAATATATTATTAATTAGTTAATTAATTTTACATGTTATTTAAATAAAATATTTAATTATATTTACTAGATAAATATGACACCACTAAGGGAAGGTAGCTTGGAGTGCAAAAAAATATATGTAGTAGTCTAAAAAACCCATAGAATAACCCAGAAATTTCGGCAAAGATTTTTTAAATTCTGGATTACACTTGTTAAACTCAGTATTTTGGGTGCCCTAAGGGTTTTTTATGGTGTTGTATCCATTTCCACCATCAAAAATACAATTCAAACACTCCACCTACCTAATTTTTGAATTTATTTTTACCAGATTCTGGCAAAAAATCGTAGTCCTGACTATTTTGTTGCGTCAGTAGACAACTCCAAAATATATTTGTTGAAACAACTAGATCGTCGCAACTATTGGATGAATAATGAATACTTGTCCTTATCAAAAAGCCTAAATAGGTGCTTCAAACCCATTCCACAACCCTACATTAGTCAATTAATCTTCACATGATCATCCTAGCTAGCCTAGCTAAAAGCCCCAACTATCATCGTTGACATAATTACAATAATACGTGGGTGAAGAGCTCATTGTGATGGGTGCCCAATGTGAGTTAAGTTGTGGTTTCATGGTAAATGGATAGTCATTTGCTTAATTTTTTTAACTTTACAAAGAAATGGATTTGGTGTTTTCCTAGTAAATGAGACTATATGTTTAGGACCAATAGTTGGGTTAACTTCAAAAGAAAACTATACCTATTCACCCCTTCTCAACCATCATTACTATTTGATTGATAGAGGTCCATACATATATATATATATATGTGTGTGTGTGTGTGTGTGTCTTTGGTATCCTTCATCGTCATTACTATTTAGGGAGCTAGATTAATTTCAAAATAAATCTAAGGCCTAGTCAACAATCATTACTATTCTAGGTTTGATTGATAGAGACCCACTAGGATATTGGTCTTGATCTCCTTGACAGTTATTATTACGTAGGGTTTTATGAGTCAATACTTGTTTCAATATTAAGATATTAAATGGAATAATTGAAAATGTAGATAATTAATATGCTAACGTAAATGGAGATATATAAATTAATTACATTAAATAAAATTTAGTTGAATTAAATAAAGAGAAAATATAACAAAAGCAAATGTAATCATCGAAGAAGAAAGTTAGTTGCTATAATATATTTATGTAAATGAAAGATGTTTATGCTTAATAATTTGTCAAATCCTTTTAGGTATAAGCCTTTTTACAATTTTTTAACTTTAAACAAGATTTTTTATTAACCCCAATCAATTTTCATCCATTCACTTTAACAACCCCTAACCACAATCAATTCACTTTAACAACCCCTAACCACAATCAATTTCATCTTGATTCACTTTAACAACCCCTTTCCTCTACTTTAGATATGTGTGTTTTATGTGACTTAACCTAATTGATATAATCCTAAAGACTTTTAATAGACTAAAATTAAAATAAAATAAAGTAAAAACATGTTATATAAATAAAATATTTAATTAGATTTAATGATTTGATTAAAAACTAAATACATTTGATTTAAATAAACTAAAAGTATACTAGTGTGGAAAAGAAAAAATAGAATTAATTATATTGCGTCTATAATGATTAGAAATTTTACATGGTTGTGTGATCGATCTAATTATGCCAGTAAGTGTTCTTTTATGAGGTTTGTTCTCACGGCATCGTTGAGGATTCATCATCCTTAACAGTGGTCACCTTTATTTTATCCATGTGGATTGTCATGAAGGAAGTTGAGTGTAGTGAAGTCATATCAATGATTTTTTTGGTCCTCTCACAAGGCTCGAGTGTTCTCAAACTCTTTGAAACTCGTGGCTGCACTAGAAACCTCCTCAAGGTAAATGTTGTGCTATGCTATGCTATTCTCACATCTATGGTGGCTAAAATTGATATGCAATGGGTTAGCACTTGAAAGGCCTCGCAGCTTCACTAGAAACCCCAACGTAAATTTTGTGCTATGATGTGCTCAGATTTGTTGTGGCTAACATTGATCGACGATGGGTTTTCTCTAGTTTGAGTATCCATTATTCAAAGTATGAGTTCTCTATAATGCCTTTTTTTTATGGCATTGGTTCGAATCCTTATTCAAAGATTTAGTTTGGCTCCATGACTCGTACTAAGCAAACAACTGGTAGGTTAAATTTTACTTATTTCTGCAAAGGATGATAGGGTTTTCTTTCTTGACCTTTAGGGTTTTTATTAATAGATGTTATGGTTTTAAAGCTAGGGATTTTGATCTTTCATGTTTCTCATAAGTATGCTCCTACCATCGGTGGTGTGAAGAAGCCGCATATATATCATCCTATAATTGTTATTTTTCAGTAAGTGGGTGTCTTCCATGTTATGAGAAAGTGTTTTCAAAGTCTTTGATTGTGCTAATGAAACTCACTACTCATTACTTCACCAAAAACCCAAAGGTAAAGTTTGTCCTATGTTTTGCTCATATTTATAATGGCTAACATTGATTTGCGACGGGTTAGCACCTAAGAGCCTCCGCCAGTGTAGGGCCTTGTGGCTTCACCAAAAACCCCAAAGTAAAGTTTCTACTATGTTGTGCTCAGATATGTGGTGGCCAAAATTAATCTACGATGGGTTTTCTTTGGTTTAAGTATTCATTTTTCATGGTATGAGTTATTTGTAATGCCTTTTTTTATGGCACAAGTTGTTGGTTCAAATACTTATTCCAAGGTTTAGTTTGGTTCCATGGTCCATACCAGGCAGATAGCTTGTAAGTCCACTATAGGAAAGGCTCCCAAGAAGCGGTTTTCCACTAAGGCCATTGGTTGCTAAAAATTGGGTTCAGTTTTACTCATTTCCAAAAAGGTTCAGTTTTCATCCTTGACCTTTAGGGTTTTAATTAATAGATGTTAGGGTTTTAAATCTAGGGATTTTGATATTTCAGTCTACGCATAAGTATGATCTTACCACTAGTGGTGTGAATAAGACACAGATATCATCATGGAACTATTTCTCTTCAATAAATGGGTGACTTCCACGTTATGGGAGTGTATGATGGGTGAAAATGTTTCTAAATGGGGAAACACGTTTTGGTGTGTGGAGAGAATTTTGCCTATGTTCCGAAAACTCTCAGTCGATATTAAAAAAAAAAAAATTCAAAACATAACATTTTCTCGGCCAAGAGTTTAGCATAGTTAATCCCAAGTTTGCAAACTCTGGGCTTAGAGTTTAAAAAAAAAAATCAGTTGAGAGTTTTGCAAAAAAAAAATCTCGGTCAAAAGTTTATATTCTAACTAAATTTCTAGGTTGAGAGTCGTAAATTCTAATATTATTTGGTATGAAAGTTCAATTGAAAACAATTTCTCGGTTACACATTTAAAATCCTAGAGTTTAGATTCCAGTTAAAAATTTCCGGTGAGAGTTCAGATTCTATTTATAACTCTTAGCCAAAAGTTTAAAAAGGAAACATCTTGGCATTCACAACCATTTGTGTTACCGCTAAGTTTGTCGTGGGAAAATTTGAGAGAGCGCCCTCACCCGCTAAGTTCATTGTGGGAAATTTTCAAAGAGTGTCGTCACCCTTCAAGTTTGTCATGGGTATTTTATAGCTGTCATTACCATCGTTATCGTTTTCATGAGGTACGAAAATTTCTACAACTTTAGGGGCATCCATAATTGTATAATTATGTTATCTAGTACAAATTTCACATTTCAAAGAGTGCCCTCACCCGCCAAGTTCATCATGGGTAGTTTATAGTTGTCGTTACCACCAGAATGACGGATTTTTCATCGACTGCATGAGATATGAAAAGTTCTACAGCTTTAGGGGCATCCATAATTGTATAATTGTGTTGTTTGGTACAAAATTCACTTTTCTAATTTAACCTTTCTAAATTTAACCTTTCTAATTTAAAATTTCTAAATTTCACCTTTCAGAGAGCACCCTCACTCACCAAGTTCGTCGTGGTTATTTTATAGATTTCATTACCACTAGCATGAAGGATTTTTTATTATCTGCACGAGGTATGAAAATTTTTACAGCTTTAGGGGTATCCATGGAAACTACCCTATAGATTACAATGAACTAAGAATTTCTTAAAATAATGAACTCTAATTTTATGTGAATAATACATTTAATTATTGTGTTTTATACTCAACCCATCAAAGTGGCAGAACGGAAGTATGTTGGGCCTATAACCCACAATTCCCAGGATTGAAACATGGGTTTGATAAGTTCATATGTGGCTTCTCTGTGCTAGGCTATAGCTATTGATTTTAAACGACCCCGTAACTCTGCTTTTGGTCTCAACACCTCCGCAAGAAACTGAATATTTTGGATGGTCTTGCGAACTAATCATCTTCCTCACTCTTAAATTTCATCAATTCTTGTTTTACTTTGTTTTCCACAACCTCATCTTGTAGCTATTTCTCCTTTTTGAAAATGTTTTTCCTCTTATGGTTCTTGCGTTATTATGTCCTTTTGCAGTTGGATTTCCTTGCGGCTCTCCACGACCTGGTCATGCCATTTTTTGAATTTGTGACTACATTGCCTCAATGGATCTTGGTTATATGCGTCATAGCTCTTTGGTGCTCATTTGAAGTGTAAACCCAATAATTTACATTCCTGAATATTTAATTTGTAGTGTGATCTCTTTTGTGGGTTCATACACTTTGTGTGATTGCAAATTTTTGCATCAAAGATATGTACTTTGCCTATTTTATTCATTGTCTTGAATCACATGTTGAAAAACGTGATTGATGGGTTGGGTTCTATAGAAGATAAGAAGGGAAAAGTTTTTATCTGTTAACAAAATGTAGCTTTGACTTTATCTTTAGTCAAATTGAGTAAATTGAATTTTTACATCAACATGACAACTTGGAGGAAATTAACTAGTGTGAAATGGCTCGTGTCACTTAGATAGCTTAGTAGATTCGAGTTAGTGGGCTTGGAGTTCATTCATGCATTTTTTCTTGCTAAATTTCAGCAATCTAGTTCTGTTATTTTTAGTTGATCTTACTCAGACACCTATCAGTTAAATGATTAATCATCCAAAAATAGCTCATGCATGTATGGAATTTGAATTCCTTAGCTCGAGTGGAGGAATTAAGGCTAATGTGAAATTATTTGTATACTAGTGGAGTGTATAGAATTTTGCATGCAGGCAGTTGATCAGTCCTTGGGATTGTGCAAGAAAATATGGACCTTTCCTATTGTTTAGGATTTTGCATAAGAAAATAGGAGGTTGATTGAGGCATAAAGTGGCTAAGTGTTGGCCATAGGTCCTCAATCAGTAGAGAGAACAACTATTCTTTTGCAAGTTGAGCTCAGAGCTGGAGCTAGAAATTGTAAATGCAAAGAGGTTTTGAGGGGTTTTTTTCCAGTTGAGTTCCCCTAGAAATCATTGTGTATTTTTTGTTTTTCTTATTGCATTTTTGTGCATGTTATTCTAAATTGTGAATTTCATTCCATAGATCAGTAGAGTGGAATTGTGTTTCACGATTTTTAGTTTGAATTCTTGAGCAATTGAAATTTCTATCACATTTCAACACTCTCCTCTAGTAGTCCATCTCCAGTCAATTGGAATTCGACAACCCTCACCTCATTTTCATATAGGTTCACATGTAGAAATGAAATGTATTAAATTATATTTTAAGTTTAATACGTCATGTGTGGGAATTGAATGAAGTGTAAAGGATAACTAAATTTTTTCACAATCACCTAAGTTATATTTAATTGACCTCATATATATAAAGGTTCACATTTAGGAGTGAAATGTATTAAATTATCTTTTAATTTCGAGGGTAGAGTATGTACAGATCTAGCCCTATAAAATATTGTGCTTACATTTTTCTTTTGCCATCACACAATAAAAAGCTTCATTTCCACCCTTCTTGTCATTTGTATTACAATATGGAATGCATTTTTATGAGAGTTGACATTTTTCCTATGCAAGAAATTCCTAACTTCAACTACTAAAAGGACTCTTGACGTCTTTATTTGTCAATATCTCTTGTTGGTTATCCTCTTATAGTATTATCCATTGTACAGGTAAAAAACTTATATACTAAAGAATATGAAGGTACATCACTACCCTTGACTTTAAGAGTGGAAAACTTTAAAAAAGGTTTGTCAGTATTTAAGATTAATATTAATAACTAGTCTTGAAAGGAGGTTTGAATCCATTATGTATCTTATATAAATTGCCCTTATTCTTATCCTTCCAATAATTTTGATAAGTCTCTCTACCCTTTAAGATCAATATTTATCTTGAAAGGAGGTATTAATCCATTATGATTCTAATCTAAATTATCCTCATTCTTATCCTTCCAATGATTTTGATAAGTCTCTCTACCCTTTATTTTCTCATTTAGGTACTTTTCCTTTTTCTACTAGAGTCTTGGATTCATCAAATCGAAATCTTTCTCCGTAAAAGGATGGGAAACAACTTAAATACTTCTATATTTTCACATCCTTCTCATTAAGAAATACCACATACCTCAACAACTCCAAGAACTTCCTTTAATACTCTTTTATGGTCATATTTGTCACCTTCAGTTTGAATAACTCCTCCATCTTCTTATCATATTATCATTATAAAAGATATTATTGCAAAATATACTTCTCGAAGTTCTTCTAAGAAATTAATTTTTCTTTAATATGATTTAATTGCTTCAATTGGTCTTGCCACATAGAGGCTTTCCTTTTAGATGATGAACAAAAATCATGGACCCTAGATTAGATGAGTAATTATGCAACTAAAAATTTCTTCCAATTCCATCCAACAAAATTTCAACATCATATTCTCTCTTATTTTCACCATCATTATTTGGTGGCTTAATCTTCCTAAACTCATTTGGAAAGCTATACAACTCATGTATTCTTATTCTTTGATGTCTAAAAAAGAGGACTTATGGGATACTGCTTGACTCTTCAAATGGATAATACTTCTTGGCTACATGTGTAGGTGAGTAGTGATGTCTTTGAGCTATACTAGGACTTCTTGAGTGTTTTTATCATATGTATTTATCCCTCAATGCATAAGGTCTTCCTTCTTCCTCAAGCCTTGAAATTGATCAATTATTCATTTTTCGTTGCAATATTGCAACCATCATGTATTTATTTGATTTTTTTACTCTTGCATTCTTATTATTATTTCATTATCATCTTTGTAATAGTGCACTTTTATCATAAGGCTCCTCATAATCTCTGCCAACTCTACTAGCTCCACCATACCTATATGCCCATTAGAATTTATTTCCTCATTACTTAAACTAATGTTTATGCCTTTGTCTTCTCTTTCATCATTTTGGTATTTGTTTTCAACTTCCATGCTTTTCTAATCTACAATTCATAAAATTATTATTTTCCATTATACCCTAATTCTATAAAATGTGCAATTAACCATTCTTGTTAGGATTTTTTCATATTATAAAAGTTGCATTATTTAGTCCGTAAGGCATTCTTCATCTCAATTCATTACGAGTATAGTTTCACTAAATTAGATTTTCATCTTTTTTTCTTTTTCTTTTTAAAATTCTCCACTTTATCACCTTTCCAATGATTATAGTCATACCTCATTCCACTTTCTATGATGAATTTTACATCCTTCAGAAGTATAACATTTCTCCTTAATTGTGCCCGTTTTTTATACTCAATTATTGTTAGAGGCTAACTTATACCACTTGTAAAATAAAATATGTTAGGAAATTGAAAAAAAAAATCATATCAAACAAAGATATTATTATAGATTGTGGGTATGCAATAAATTTCAATAACTTAACTGAAATTATTCATCAATAACAAGAACAAAATTTCCTCTATAATCAAACGATTTGTCTCCCCTCAGAGGTATGTGAAATTTCCCAAATATCAAATGACTATTTCCTAAAAGTACTAACCAAACTTTCTTATGAAGATAAATTTCACCTTTCTAATTGCCTATTTAATGTAGATGGACTTCATAGGATTTAGCCAAATGTGCCAATTACACCCTTTCTAAAAATATCAATAAATTTCTATGAAGTGCCAATGCACTGCCACTATCTTACCCTTATCACGATCAATAGTACCATGTCATCTCTACTAACCTACAATGTGGCTAGGCTACATCATGGAAATATTACCATATGATTGTTTTTATATCCTAGAAACAACCATGTAAAGCACCAAAAAGGTGAGGTTGTTGAAGACATCAACCAAATATTTGAAATGATGAAGGCATTAGTCATTGAACTCCATCAATGATTTGTGAGATGTGCCATAACAATGAACTCAAACAAATCCACATTGACCTCTACCCATATAGGTCTTTGCTAAAACCAAGGCTTTGATAACACAATGTAACATCCCCAACTCCAAGCTAGGTCATGTCATGATACGTTTTTATTTGATAACAACCCTTTTATAGTATTGTTATTCTTTCATATCAAATAATAAAAATATTTAAATTCATTTAACTTTAATTCTTTTTGAATATAAATCTTCAAGGTTAATATTAATAATTAATCCTCTTCTATATAGGAACAATGGCATCAAAAAAACCCTCTAATGTTCCCTTGTCAGGAGGATTTTTGTTAATTTCCAACGGACATGTTAGATGACATTCTGAGGGGTCTTCTGGGCATATTATAGTTACACATTTGATTAATAGTAAAAATGTTCAACGTTGCGCTATAAATTCAATTTTTAACATGTGAATAATATTCTTTGATGCATGTTTAATGTGAAAAAATATTGTTCTTGACAAGTACACAAGTCTCACTTGAGGTTTTCGGTAATTATTTGAGCACACCGCCTTCGAAAAGTAACCAGTTTTTTGATAGAGTTGGTTCAAGTAGAATCAAAATATAAATATTGAAGTGAGATGTTTAATGCACGAAACTTTATCGCACATGTCTCATAATTGTGATTGACAATTTCATGTAAACTTTACAACCCTTGCATATAGATATGTTGACAAGGCTTAAGGAATGAGTAGACATGATTCTGATGGGTCTAATTCGCATGGTAAAGGTACACACTCAATTTCTAGTTAACATGTTCAAGTCTAGACAGTATATAAATTTATCGTTTAGCATGTGAATACTTTCTTTTTTCACACAGATTTAAAGTGAAAATATATCTTCATCGATATGTGAATGCTCTCAGTGTGAGGATGGCCATGTTGATTCTCAGTGAGTCATCCAAAATAATTCAAGCGGGGAGCATACTTAAATCTTGTTTAATATATTTTTAATGTTAAAAGTTATCCCATCTCTCGTATTTATGCATGACTAAAAATTTGATTTTTTGTATAGGGCATAATAGCTCTGAGTTTGTTTCCTCATAAGGGGATAATCGTCCTTCGAATGACAGCTCATAGAATAAGAGAGTTCATGGACTAGGTAATTTTTAATGAATACATTTTCTTAATATGAATTGTCCAAGTGATATTAATTTATTTTTAAATAGTATGTGAACATTTATCATGTTACAAGGTTTTATCGTGCTCCTATGGGACGTCGTCGTGGTGGGAGAGGTCGTAGGGCTCAACAATATGCCCACAATAAAAACTATGGACCTCTTTACCCCCAGCCTTGAGATTTTCATGAGGAGGTGCCTTGGGGAGAAAACATCTCCACTCTTAATATTGATGACTTCAAGATGCATTCAATGAGATTGCAGAATTAGCTAGAAAATAGAAATATCTCTAGCTCTACTTGAGATTGTCTCCAAATAATTTTGCACGGTTTGGAGAATCTCATAGCAATGTATCATGGGCTTGGACTGATGATTGATTTTTTTTGATGACATGAAACATAGGAGGAGAGAATCAGTTATGGGTAGACACTTCTTTAAATAAGTGAAAGAAAGGGTCACTAAAGAAATGGTCTTCTCATTGTTTTACTTGTGACCTAAAGATAAAAATTATTTGAAGGTTGCAAGATTTAATGACCCCCATATTGCACCATTTCCTTATCAGAAGTTCCTATATGCATACGACAAGTTCCCAAATAATGATGAAGTGTTGCAATATTTTGTGAGGATGTTGTACATGGACTTTCGAGAGCACGTGGATCCCAATTATACATATATAGGATATGTATTCTCTGGAGTTGGGAAACATCGTACATGTGAGCGACCTGATGCTATGTGAGATGTTGCATTTAGGGCTCCATAACCTCATTTAGCACCTCGACCACCTAGAGTTGTTGAATTTTGAGATTAGTTAGATTTTGATTCAAGCATAGGAGCTTAGGAAAGGGAGAATATTGAGAAGTTTGTTTAGGATGTTTTACGAGTAGTGTTGGTTGGCTTACGCAAGAGGAAGCATTCAAGAGTGAGGAGAAAATTACACCATTTTTAAATGTTCTGGATGAGGTGTTGCGAGAGATGGATCAACAATATCTCGAGAGATATGCAACATTTGTAGAGATCATGTGGAGTGATCCTTGGCTTGTGATTATAAAATCCTTACCAAGGCATGTTATACGAAGCTATGATTAATAAACTATAAAATCACACTTACAAGATTAGCTATGATGAATGTTACATATAAATTTATTATATTGAGCTATATATACATTTTGTATCCAAAACCGCTTATATATTTATTCAAACTTATGTAGTTTTCATCATTTTTGAATGGAGAAATAATTAAATTAGTGTAACAATTGTCTCTTAATGAACTTGTTGATGTAGACATGCCCCAGGTGCTACCATGTATATATATTTTTGCTTAAAATTGTGAATGAATTAAAGAAACATAAATTTTATGGTGTCACTCATACATTTTATGTTCACCTTTTAGGTTAGCAGTAGATATGAAAGAATCGATCAAGAATCTGAGCCCCAAGGAGATGGTATAGAATCTCCAGAAGATGGTATTTTTATACCCAGTGTCTAGTTATTATCCATCTATTTGTTTCGACAAACTTTACTTAATATTGATTTTAATATCTAATTAATGGTATGTTATTTTAGAAATCCAATATATGACATGTTTGGTATTTATTAATTTCTTATGATTAATTAAAGTATGTTCTTTCAGTTTAATCAAATTCCTCTCAAGGGATGTGCATGACAAGTTTTTGTATAAGTTTTTTTCATTTTTATTTTAAGGATAAAAAGTATAGTTTCTCATGTTGCATTAAGTGATCCGCTGGTCCATCTAGATCTCATAGATGCATAGTTGTAAGCCAATTGTTTTGTGACATTCGTTTTATATTGTAACACTAGCATTTAAAATTTGTGTTTATGTTTAATACTCTTTTGGGGAGTTATATACCCTAGTAGTATTTAATACTTTGTGGATTATGATTGATTTTGGTATCTAAATGTAAAATTTCACTACATCCGCCGTTGTTTGATAAGGAACCATTTGAAAAATTTGTTCAATCCCATATCTCCATTGGAAGAAAAAGTGACACTCTCTAAGAGATAAATTTCCAATTCTTACCAAATGTGTGAATTGGCATTGGCATTAGATGGAAGGTATGCATGGCGCAGATTAATAGCATTGCAATAGTTTTCCCACCTAGCTCTTAAATTTGTCTATTTTAGGTGGATTAGATTAATTTGTATTCTTTTTCTTTGGAGGAAGTTTTAAATCTTCATAAATATATCTTATTTTGTGAAAAAACTCTGAGTAAAGGATAGATCCCAAAATAAGATAAAATTTCTAGTTTTCCATATTCTCTGTGATACTATGTGTGGTAAGACTTTGTGCTCACTTTAATCCACTATTTTGGAAGTCTATTAGAGATTGTCAAATTATAGGGTTACTCCAAAAGCGTTTTAACCTAACTAATGATGTTTGATGGACATATGGATGTCTCAATTTGAGTGGATGCTTGACATTTGATGGAGTGCTAACATAGCACTTACCTAGGAGATTGTTATTCTATGTGTGATTGACCCCTTGGTGCACACAATGGGGTAGTTGGTTTTGATTAGGAGAGGTGCCTACCTAGGAGGATCATGTCACTTGAGCATATGTCAATTATAGATTTTAGAATATTTCAGAATCAAATGGGAATGAGAAAATTAAAATTATTCGCTTTGATCATGCTTATTCGATTTCTAAAATATTATGGAACATGCAATCGAAATATGGTGTTTAGAGATGTCATTGAGCGTTAGATTCATATCCTTATTTGTTTAGAGGATGTTAATTTTGGGAAACTATGTCCAAACTCCATGTTGCACTGCTCATATGATGCTGATTATATTTTTGTTGGATTCCTCTTTCGGAGAGGTGAAATATTGATCTAAAGATCATCTTGTTTGGATGAGCAGAACTTATATTTTAATTTTATTTTCCACACATGTGTAATTTTTCAAGGTCGGCCAGATTTTCAATGTAGGTTCACAAGCCCTACAGATGTGTCACACACCCTCATTGATGGATATAAATTGGAGAGAGATGACGTCGATTTCATCATCATCTCATCACACACATTCCTCATGATATGATTGGTTTGTACAACCTAGAAGAGGATTCTCTCTCTCCCATGTGTGAATCTGGATGCCGGAAATATGGATGATTTCAGAAATGGATGTTGGAAATCTGGATGCCAAAAATAGATGTCGGAAATATGGATGATACCGGAAATATGGATGCCGGAAATGGATGTCAGAAATATGGATGATTCTGGAAATGAATGTCGGAAATTTGGATGCTGGAAATGGATGCCAGAATCTGGATGCCGGAAATGGATGACAGAAATATGGACAATGCCGGAAATGGATACCAGAAATATGGATGTCGGAAATCCTTTTGTTCATTTGTCTTCACTATTTTGGGATTTGTCTCGTGAGGTGTGTGTGACACTAAAAGAATGTTGATCTTGTATGTGTTTAACTGAACCTCCGAGAGTTTGGAAAAGCTGGTTTGACCAGCCAAAGTCTTTGTTGGCTAGCACATCTTGTTAATCGTTGTAACAAACATTTCTCTCTATCTTTGTTGGACAAGAAGAATTGTAAATTCTGATTTATTATAGTGGATTGTCTTTTGTCGATATATTATTATGTTCTATCAACATTTACTTTCAATGATTATGTGATTGCTAATTTTAATTGGGCCTATAATAAATATTGAAGTAAACAACTTTAAGCATAGAGCATACCATGGTTATCTAAATTTAGCATGGTATCAGAGCTAAGGTGAAGACAAAGCACAAGATAATGTGAAAATCAATCGCCGAAGAAGAAATCCTATCAACGATCAATGGCCTCCACATACAAGGGTTTCAATTCTGATGATAAGTTTACTGACAATTCTAAATATCATGCATGGAAGATGTCCTTGGATTTGGCTTTGGAAGACCAACATGTCATGGACTATGTGCAGGGGAAGATCCATGAGCCTCCATCAAATTGTTTGGCTGCCACAAAGACGAAGTATAGAAAAGGGGAAATTAAAGCGAGGATGATTATCAGGGATTCAATTCATAAGCACTTGGTTGCTTACATCTCTGAGATGGGCACATCTAAAGAGATGTATGGTAAGTTGGTTAGCATGTTCAGGGATAGCAATGCTAATCAAGTGATTTTCTTCAAGAAGTTGAAGAATACCAAGAAGGGAAAAGATGAATCCATCCAATCATATTTTATGAGGTTCACAGAAATCAAGAATTATCTCCTTGCCATAGAAGAAGAATTAGTTGATTGAGAGCTCGTCCTCATTTCTCTTGGAGTACTTCCTCGAGACTGGTATGTATTTAATACTACGATTCTTAATAATAATGTGATTCCTGATTTTGATGAATTGTTGATGAGATGCACTCAAGAGGAAATATGAATGATGGAGATAAACCATCCCTATAATGGTAATGGAGGTAAACCTACTGCCTTTACTGCTCATGCAAATAAGAGGAAGGCTCCCTCTAATTGAAGTGTAAATGGGAAATGTTTCAAGAGGTCAAGAGATTCTAGGTATGATTAATCTAATTTTGTTGATAATAAGAAAAACTAATATATTGTTGTATCTGACCTCTCTATTGCATCTCCTCCCGACACCCTGTATGTCTGGTTGATTGATAATGGTGCTTCAAGGCACCTCACTGCTTATAAATAATCCCTCTCTAATTTGATTGAGAAGGATACTAATTTAGAAATTATCCTTGGAGATAATGCCACCTATCTCGTGAAAGGGACGGGGATTGTGACCCTTCATCTACCTCAAGGTCAAGTCCTCTACTTTATAATATGTTTTGTACGTACTTGATTTGAAGAGGAACCTTGTGTCTATTTTGGCAATGGAATACAAAGGATTAAAGGTGGAATTCATTGATGGAAAGGTACGCATCTGGAAGAAGAACTTAAAAGAAGATCTTACTATTGATTTTAGAGTTGATATACTCTACCAGGTTGGACGAAGTCTCTTGGGGATTATGTCATGTGATACAACTCTTCAAACTGAGTTATGGCACTGGAGGTTTTCATGCCTTCATTACAAAGCCCTTCCTGAAGTAAGGAAGGTGGTGACAGGGATGCCCGAGTTTAAATATGATCATGAAGGTATTGGTAGGGTTGTTCCGAAGGGAGGCATACAATGGGAACGTAGGGTTGTGCTGAAGGGAGGCATACAATGGGAACATTCCCCTCAAGTGTCACAAAGACATCTGATATCTTGCAATTGATACATTATGATTTATATGGTATGTTGCCCGTAACATCTATGGGAGGATGTTCCTATTACATGAATTTTATAGATGACTTCTCCCACAAGACCTGGATATATTTCTTTAAGAATAAGGATGAAGCATTCAAATGCTTTCATACCTTCAAGGCCTTGGTGGAAAATCAAACAGGGAAGAAGATCAAGATTTTGAGGACCGATAATGGCACCGAGTATGAGTTGAATGAATTCAATGACTTTTGCAGGGAAGATGGCATTAAGAGGGAGACCACTACTGTGTATAATCCCGAAAAAATGGTGTTGCTGAAAGAAAGAATAGAACCATTGTGGAAGTTTCTCATGCCATGATTTATGACCAAGGTCTTCCAAAGTTTCTATGGGGAGAAGCTACGAACATTGTTGTGTACGTTCAAAATATATGCCCGCATTCTGCCTTGGACTCCAAAAATCCTGAAGAAGTATTCTCTGGTAAGAATCCTGATGTCTCCCACTTTAGATTTTTTGGATTTCCTGTTTACTTTCATGTGACGAAATAAAAGAGAAGAAATTTGGATGCTTCTGGAAAGAAGGGAATGTTTGTGGGCTAGAGTGAAACTTCGAAGGCATATAAAATCTATGTGCCTGGTCAAAGAGAAGTGGATATATGCCACGATGTCACCTTTGATGAATATGTTGCCCTCAGGAAAGTCAGGGATCTTCCTAGCTCAAAGGAAGACAAAGAAGAAGAAGAAGAAGAAGCAGGGAAGTTGGAAGAACCAAAGGAGGAACCGATGCCTAATGTTGAAGGTCTGATGGATCATATTGATTCACCTCCTTCAAATAAAAGGAGACCCTCATGGCTTAGAGATACTCTCCAAGATGTTGAGAGACATATTGCTTCAACAGGAACATTCTGTGAAATCAAGAAGCCAAATAGGTACCAAGCGTACTTAGTGGCTATGAGCACTATTGTACAATCTGATCCTGGAACATTTGAAGAAGCCGTAAAGCATCAAGTTTGTAAGGATATTATGCACGAAGAATATGAGTCTATTATAAATAATGATGTCTCGGATGTGGTCCCAAGACCAAAGTAAAACTCTATTGTCACCTCGAAATGCCTCTACAAGATCAAGCATGGAGTCGATGGAATTGTTGAAAAGTACAATCCAAGATTTGTTGCCCGAGGCTTCTCCAAAAAGGAAGGTATAGATTATGATGATATATTTTCACCTTTTTCTTGATACACCACCATCTAATTGATCATTTCCCTTACTGCAATGCAAGGATGGAGTCTCTATCAAATGGATGTGAAGACTTCCTTTCTGTATGGTTCAATAAAGGAAGAGGTTTATGTGGAGCAACCTCTGGGTTTCGAATTCCAAGATAGAGACACCTATTTATGTAGGTTGAATAAAGCACTCTATGGGTTAAATTAATCCCCCAGGGCTTGGTATGAGAGGATACATAGCTACTTGGTGAAATTGGGCTTCACTCAAAGTAATGTTGATCCAAACCTTTATTTTAAGGTTTATAAAGAAAGGCCTCTCATTATGGTTCTCTATGTGGACAATCTCTTCCTAATAGGTGTTGACCCTCTGATTCATCAATTTAAGAGGGAGCTAGCTTCCAAGTTTTAGATGAAATACCTAGGACTTATGCACTATTTCCTAGGCTTGGAGGTCTATAAAAGGCCAGGATATATTTTCCTTTTTCAAGGAAAATATGTCCTTAAGCTACTGAAGAGATTTGAAATGGTGGACTGTAAGTCTATGTCGACACCGATGGAACTCAACTTTAAGAAGTTGTGTGGAAGCGCTATTGGGCCTAAGCTGGGGAATCCCACCGAGTATCGACAACTTGTAGGGGCCCTGATGTTCTTAGCTAAATCCCATCTGGACGTATGCTTTGCAGTGAACACTTTGAGTCAACATATGGTTGAGCCTCATCATATTCACTAGATTGGTGTCAAGAATCTTTTGAGATACCTTCAGGGCACAATCAACCATGGGTTGAGATACATTTTCGGGAGTATGAGGATCCTTGGATATACTAATGTCGATTGGGCAGGCAGTGTGGTGGATAGTAAGAGCACATCTGGATGTTGCTTCACCTTAGGTTCTGATTCGATATCTTGGATGAGCAGGAAGCAAAAATGGATTACTTTGAGAATCGCTGAGGCTGAATACATTGCAGAGAGTATGGCCTATTGTGAAGCTGTTTAGTTGATAAATCTCTCCAGTGAGCTATTTGGGCATGTGTTAGATACCACCGTTATCATTTGTGATAACCAGAGTCGGATTCATCTTTCCGAGAATCTCGTGTTCCATGACCGATCCAAGCATATTAATATTAGGTACCACTTTGTCAGGTACATGGTAAAGAGAGGTGTTGTAAGGCTCGATCACATTGGGACTGATGAGCAGGTCGGATATATTCTCACGAAGCCCCTTGGGAAGGTCAATTTCTTAACCTTCCGTGAGAAGCTTGGAATTGTGGAAAGACCCTATTGTGAGGGTATTTCTTGAGTTGGAAAATGAGATTTGGGAGCTCCAGGGGGTTTAGGGATAGCTTCTTGGAGCTATAATCACACACGAGGCTAGGCTTGACGAACCTTGTTGTGCTGACCCCCCACCTTTATGATGTTGAGTTGGTTGACCTTCTCTTTTATCTATGCCCCGCATGCATCCTACCCATGGAGTTTCAGACTCATGGGAAGTAACTCTCATTTGGCCATTGAGGTGGAAAATGTGGATAGAGACACTATAAGGAAAAGACCCTCTAGCGGAGGTTATAAAGGAGGTTTTTAATATTGTAAAATTGGTCAAAATTTTCAAAAAAACATTTTCTACAACATCCGTTTTCAGTAACAAAGGTTTTGGCATAGCTTCTAACGGAATTTCAACACAACTAAAAAACATTGGCTGTCTGGAGGTTGTTACGGATGTTTTTCTCATTGGTGCACGAATCAAGTGTCAACGCACCGGTGCGTTGTACCATGAATGCACTGGTATTGTAAACCTACCAAGCACCGGGACGGAAAATAAATTTCGGATGCCTCAGGGCATTTAGAAACAACCCAATGCATGTCAGCCAGATAGTCGCACTGGGTTGATGGAAGGTGCATGCACCAGGTCATTAAGGTGTAAAACCACACCGGGCCCTGTAGGTGATACAATGCACCAGGTTGTTAAGTTATAAAAAAACATCGACGCGTTAAAGGAAAACCACACCAGTGCATGCAATGCCTATCATACCACCTAGGTGGTAATCATCGATAAAGTGCACTTGGCATTCTAACTAGTATTGGTATTTGTGCAGTGCCCATAGGTCGTAGAAATGCACCAGTGCGCAGTATCATACAAGTGCACCAGTGCACAGTGACTAAAGTGCACCGGGCGTTCTAATTGGTATTGGTATTTGTGTGGTGCCCATAGGTCGTAGAAACCCACCAGTGCGTAGTAACTAACACGCACTGGTGTTCATTTTGTATTTTTTAATAACATGGAACTTTGACAGTGCAATTATTGTGATTTTTGTAAATTCATTATTCATCAAAAGTCGACACATATCTTATAATAGTATTCATATCAATTAAATTTTTATTAGTGCATTTGAATGTGATGTTTGGATTAATTTTTTATATCATATCATCAGATTTCACATCTCTTAATTATAATATTTAATCATCCATATAATTAATCAGTGGTGTAACATTTCACAGCAACAATGGAGAACATAATAAAATAAATTAAATTGTATATATATATATATATATATATATATATATATATATATATATAAGACACTCTTTGTCATACAAAATGGGATTGTTATTGGTATCTCTATGTCTTTCAATTGGGACATTATGTCCACTACATTAAACAAAATGTCTGATTTCACACACAAATATTTCAAAAAATACAACACCTTGCTTTGATATCCAAACATATTCATCATCATTCTTTGTTGGAACTGTTGTCACTGATCGAGCTACTTCCATGACTTGGGTTATTTTGAGGAATGTTTTTTTCACTATGTTGATTGTTTTTCCTTCTTCAACTTTCATCTACAAACATAAAAATAAACTGTAATGAGTGTATATACATTGGTGAGAATAATGAAAATTGAAATATTAAATAATATACATCAATGTAAATCGAAAAAAAATGTACCATAGAAAGAATTGACTCATGAACTATACACATTCTTTCAAAACCAAATTTCATGTCATCTTTCAAAAATTCATTTGTTGGCACAGTTCCATACTTTGTTTCCTGCAAGTTTTATACCCCTTAACAAATCATATATTTAATATAAAATATTTTTTTGTTATATTAATTATAGACGGAGCTAAGTAAAATAAGATATATGCTTACAAATTCCACAATTAATTTCTGATACGCCAACATATACTAGCAACCCATATTTAACCCAATGTCAATCAATTTGTCCGATGGTTCTTCTTTGTATGTGAGCACTTGTTTGAAGACATTCAATGATGATTTTTGTGAAACAACTTAAAATATACAAAAATGAAATCTAGTTAAGTTTTTATAAGGAAGTAACAATTACTAACAAACATAGATATCAACCATTTTGTTCCTTGTTGTCATGTTTTATGTGTTGAATGGGTTCCATTTTCTTTTCTTTTCTGCAAGAAAATACTTGAAAATTAATATTTAATGCTAAATTGTTTATTTATTGTACCTAGTCGAAAAATTCAATGATTACATATTACATTTGAAGCATGTTGCTGTTGAGATGGCTCCTTGTGCGATACAATTATGTCCATTTCTTTGACCATCTCCTTGTACACCTTTTTGGACATTCCTACTGGCATATTTCTGATATCAACTCGTTCATCCTTAGAGATTTCATAATCTTCCTGAAAATGTAACATGAAAATAAACTATTTAATTTTTATATTTATATATGCAAATTAAATATTAAAAAAGTGATATTTATATATGATTTCTTTCTAGCAATATATACACATAATTCTAGAAATAACATTTAAAGGAATATTACTTTTTCATTCCTTCTTTTTTGTTTTTGTACGTTTTTGTTATTAAAAGTCTGATGTGTCTCATTGACCAATTCTCTGGAAACTCATCCTATAGTTTAAATAAAATTTGGTTCTTCAAATCATTGGATTGATTTTTGTATTGTAAGTGGAAATAACGTATATACATTTGTTCCACTAGATCCCTCAAAGTTTTGTAAAAAAATTTCCCCCTTTCGTTAACCTCCATTGCCATTCCAGATGAGCTAAGGAGAAATTCATTTTCATTTGCATGTTCTATTTTTTTTCTTTTCTAGAACAACATTCATTTTCTTCATTGTTGGTCCCTGTAGAACATTAAACATATGTGAATTAATATATTGTTTGAAACATTTTATCTAATATTTTTAAGTATATTATTAATGAAAAATAAAAAAAGAAACGCATATTGGATCGATAGTATTTTTTCATTCAACTGATTCATCTTTTTGCAATTTTTCCATCAAGCTTTTATGCTCTTTTGGTCTTAGATCGGAAATAATCTTATGGAGCTTTTTCATTTTGTGGCTCTACATGATACATAGTAAAAAATACATATTAGTTAAACTTACATATAGTTCAAAAATAATAAATTTTGTAAATAATTTACAAGGAACTTGCCTTTTTTTCTTTTCTCGATGTGCTATCAGTATTTTTGTTACTTGATCTCTTGTCAGCCATTTATTTATCAATATGAAACATGTACCATACCATTCATTAATATATTTTATAAATAAATCACAAACTTTTTAGGTTAAAAAAAAAATAAAAAAAAATAAATAAATAAATAAAATAAAAAAAAATAAAAAAAAATTCAAGAAAATGTTACGCCTTTCAAATAGTACGCACCGAAGGCGGTGTGGCATGTTCTTATAAACGCACTGCAAAAAAAGTAGAAATACCGTACAACTATCTCTCTCAACAAGGAGACCCGATGCATTATACGTTAACAAGTGCATCGATTAACATAGGAAAAATTAATAAAAAACCTCTACTGTTAGTTTTTGTAGCATAAGATTCGTGTAGTTTGCGGTGTGGCATGTTCTTATAAACGCACCGAGAAAACAATAGAAACATCGTACGGTGCTCTCTGTCAACAAGGAGACTCAGTGTGTAATATTTTTACTGGTGCACCGATTAACACTTACATCAATTAATAAAAAAATGTTTTTATCAAACAGCACGCACCCGGTGCACTATTGTACATAGGGCACACCGATTTAAAACAAATCTGTTTTTAAAAACATCATGCAAGGGTCGACATGGATTGGGATCCGACTCTGCAAGTCATCCTGTGGGTTAGATGTCATATGCCTATATATATAGCAATACAAACCTTATAAATCTAAAATTAAAAGCCCTAATTGTGAATTCACATAAACAAGAATAAGCAAGGGTTTAACGTAAGAATGGGTTTTTTTTGTTTTTTGTTTTATTTTTATTTTGAAAATGCACAGTGAAATTTAAATTTTTACTATGCATGTATTAAATCCAACAAAAACTGTACAAAAAACAATTATTATTGTAAAATTTAACATTTTTACTATCCTTCAGGGTTTTTGTGTGAATCACCAGATGTTTCCAATTCCGATTCTTTGAATAGTGTTGTTGTTCAAAAGTAACTCGCTGCTCCACAGTGCTCTCGTGCTCTCTTGCCCCAGGTTTGTCTTTCGTGCAAATCCCTCCCTGAATTTTTTTTCAAAAATAATGAAATAATGAATAGATTTTACTATTTAAAGAATTTTTTATGAAATTAGATTTCGGAAAATCATCTGTTGCCCATTTTTCAATTTACCATTTTTTTTTCACTTTAAAAAATAAAGTTGCGCTTTTTTAATTTGTGGATATTCGGTGTGTTTGTTATCTAATCGCACCAATGTATCAATTAATAACACAGCATCAATGCACAGTAACTAAAACACATCGGTGCAGTTAACTGTACATTAGCATCGATAACAATAAGTCCATTTTTAAGGCACCGAAATTACTTGTAGGTATGTACACCAAATTTTATTGTTGATTTTTCTCGAATGCAGGGAGAAAATCTCATAATTATATCAAATGGACAATTCTTCAAAATCCAGCTCGTTCCATAATATTTTTCAAACTCCATCGTGGAGTTCTCCCTATCCATCTCTAGACGTAATATTTACTTCATATTTTATTTATATTTTCATTATCTAATTTAATTTATTATTTTATCCATGTGTTACACAACATTTTCTCACCGTCCCTGCAATCCCTCGTCCCGCACATTGGAGGACTATTCTCATGACTTGTGAACCGTAAAATGTCCTGAAAAAACCTTCATAACATCCTCCTGCATAAGGATAAACATTCTCCTAAAGAACATTTCCTTTGGAAAACCCTAAAAATAGATGTTTTAGCCTTGGCGCGACTAGCCAGTTCATCCCTCGCGCCAATGGGGGAAATCCACACTAGAGGGCGCACCAGTTGGTGCTCTGTCCCTGTGTTTCACTCGTGCCAAGCCTATTAAGGAATGTTTTTTAAAAATAAATGGCAAAAGTTTGATTCTAACAAACTCTAGAATGAATCATCAAAAGAAGTTGAGTGGTTTGGCTCCGGATCTCCATGTATAGGAAGTGGTTTTCCACCTCTCATGGAACCTTCCTAAGAGATAGGACCTATCCCATGATTATAGGGATCCCAACTTCCCTTCCTCCATCTATAAAATCTTGCCCTCTCCATTTACAAGCTAGCTGAACTTGTGGGAGGAAAACTATAGCTAGGCAACTATTGAGAGAAAAGCCGAGGAGAACCCCATAAGAGAGAGAGCTTTGTCCAGAATCCTGATAGGCTTCATTGAGATGCACTCTGCTGCAAACCCCGCTGAAGGAAGATCATAGTGTCAGAGCATTTGGTTGTAATCTCCCTTTTGGTCATCTTTAATATAAGCGACTCTGATTTTGGTTTCATTTGTGTGTTTACTCTTTTATGAAATGCAATGAATTATATCCTCTCTGACTGATATATAGTTACATGCTTTAAGTATTACGTTGTTTTTCATCGTTTCTTTGCATGTGTATAGGTGTCCGGATGGAGCAAACGGAAGGACTGTGATCTGTCAGGCTAGGGACGAAGAGCACTGCTTCTTCCTCGATAACAACAACATGGGATTTGAGCATCGCGATCTTTGTCTTTCTTGTAACTAGGAACCAACGTCATTGTGTGATTCGATTATTGCTAGACCCACTCTAAGGCTAGTGGGATCGCCTCCGTCTGCAGAGGGGATTGACCGCCTCAAAAATTTGGCGACTCTGCTGGGGATCAGTGGGAGTTAGTCCTTCTTCTGTTTGAGTTGTTTTCTTGGCTTTTTATTGATTTATTTGCTTTTCTGGTTCACCTTCCTTGGTGTTTAACCCCTGTTCAGCCCCCAGAAGACTAAATCCAGTCTTTGTTTGTCCATTTTCATCATTTTTCTAGGGTAAACTCAATTGGCGTGGTTTTTCTCCTGACAGTCGTGCTAACTGGCGCTTGTTTCTAGTTAGGCCCCCACGCTAATTCCTTTTTGGCGCAGATTATAGCCAAATAGGCATGCCAACTCTGCTTGGTGTTAGGGTTTGATTGCTTTTGGCCTCTCTGAAATTGAGTTTTGGTCCTGGTGTCATTTTTCTAATTGCTTGAGTTCTTTGAAGTCATTTTTTACTGTGTTTAGCCCCTGTCCTCTGGTTGTTCACCTTTTCTATTAGCTTTGCATTCTAGCCCTAGGGCTTCTAGGTGCTTCAGTGTGCTGAGCCTCCCATGGGAGTTTTGGGTCCTTGCTTTCCCGGTCAACTTCATTTTTGCTTCTTTGCAATGGTTTTGTTGGATTCCATTAAATCATTGTGTTAATTGAGTGATTGTTCTCTCTTTCATTTAGTTTCGCTTTGTGTTACTCCAAGCCTAGATTACACGGTTTATTTTAGTCTCTTTTGAGATTCTTCTTCTCTTTGAAGGATTTCGTCATCAGTTTGAGTCTTGATTGTGTGTGTTTGGATTGAGTGAACTTGTTGGTTTTAGTTCTCTCTTTGTCATTTCTCGAATTGATGTTTTCATTAGTTTTTTTCAGTCATTTAGTGCATTTTCTCTTATATATTGAAAAATACCAAAACAAGATCTTTGCATTTGGATTGGCGTAGTGAAAATTGAAATCTCTTTTGCATTATTAGTGCTATATAACTCTAAAGAGAAGTTTTCTAGTTTCATTAGCTTGCATTGGAAACAGTAGTGGATGTTTTTGTGTGTTCATTTTGTTGTCATTTGAAAAGCTCTCAACTCTCTCGTAGATAGCTCTTCATTGAAAAAATGATATTTTGTGGCATGTAGTTTTCATTTAGAGGTTTTATGAGATCCAACATTCGATATGGCCTTGAAATAGAAATGTAAAGTGAAGATCAACTTTAAAATTTACTAAATTAACCTAAGGCAACATTAAAACATTAACAGAATATCTAGTAGTCTAAGGTAGAGAGGTGTTCTGGCGTCTTTAAGCCTAGCAGCTGTCGCTCGCCATCTGACTACAGACAGTGCTAGTACGGACTTGTGCTCCCCGTACCGTCGCGTATATAAAGGGAGACCCCATTAGGTTGCAATCCTTTATCTGTAGGAAGCCGAGTCTACCGCCTTTTACCTGTGATACACCAGACACATCATTTGGGGAGATTACCTGCATGTACATCAAGTCCTTGGTTGATTTCTCTTTCATTTTTTACCAAGGTGTATATGGCAGTTCACGAATATCCGGTACACCCATATACCTAGATTACCAGAGCAGTCATTTTGATCTTTACTGACTCCTTAAATTTGAAAAGATCATCAAGCGCTTGTCCTTTCACGCTTGTTTCCAAACAGAAAGTGATAGAGTCATCTTTTACTTGCTTCTAGACTCTTAAAACATGAAATAGTAAAATTTCCAGTTTCAATGTGGTAAAATTAATCACCTATGATCACACGCCCATTTAGAGATTGATTTTTCGGCCTGTTTTTGTTTGCCTTCGTTTTTGCCCATGCGTCTTTGTTTTTGATCTCTTCCTCTTTTTTGCTATAGTCACAGTGGTGGAACCATCAGTTTTTTCTACTGGTAGTCCTTATACAGATGATTCATCATAAGTCTCCCAGTCCTCTGCTGAGTATCAGCAACCCGTTGTATCTGAGTTTCCTGACGGGAGACCGGTTATATCTGAACTTCCCTTTGGAGGACCAGTTGACTTCAATTGGCCCTTGTCGAACACTTGGTTTGGATTTGGAGTAGGGGAACACTTCCCTCCTCTTACATCGGGATCACCCTTTTTGGTTGTTTTTATACCTCCTAGTCCCCATCGTCTTTTAGAAGATCTCACGGCAGGGTCAGATATGGACTCATCCAGTCCTTCTCCTAGTGAGGGAATTCCTACTTCTGGTGAAGATTACCAGCTTTTTCCCGAAGACATCCCCGAACCTTCTTTTATTTCTTCACCTGGTCCAACGCTCCCAGCTGGATATAGGTCTTTAAGTCAGGTCATGGCTGCTATTGCCTCTATGGGAATATCGACTCCATCCACGAATCTGACTATTCCCTCTTTAGGGATGTCGCCATCGACACCTCTCACGGCATCTCCTTTCGTCACATCAGCACTTGTTAGACCTACTGTCTATGTGGCTGCGTCTATGCTGATTGTCACTACTCAGTCAACTAGGACCTCGTCAGTTCCTGAAGACATTTATATAGCTTCTGTCATTCCCAAGAATATTTCTCCTGAGGAGTATCGGTTATCTTTACAGCCATCGATCTATGAGGTTGGTCAATCCTCTTAAGACCTTAATCATCCTTAATTTTTCCATTATGGAGCAGATGGTGCCTCGATTTACGTATTTCCATATCAATATGATGAGCAAGGAAACCCCCTTCGTTTTCCTACTCATGAGGCTTATCAGTACATTAACGATTTTCTATCTACCCAGGCTAGGAAACCTTCTAATAAACAAGGGCAACCCTTATAGGGACAACCTTTGTTTCAGCAAGGATATTCTTCTGGCCCACAAGGACAACCCTTCCAGGGACAACCTTCGGCCTAGCTAGGTTATCTATACGACCCGCAAGGACAACCCTTACAAGGACAACCTTCGGGCCAGCAGGGATTGTTTTACGTCCCTTAAGGGCAGTCTTACAACCCTCAAGGTCAACCTCTATAGCCTCACCCTGTGGTCCAACCAGGGAAACCAGGGTATCAACCTAGACCACCATACGGTCCTAGGGGGCAAACCCATCCTTCTCAACCTTTGGTGCAACCTCAACAACCTCATTTTCCGATTGGTCAAAATTTTGCACCGCCAGGGCCATCTTATGGTCTTGTCACAGGTCAACCTAGCTATCAAGCACAACCTAGCCCACTCCCGCCATCAGGCCAACCTGTTCAACCAAGGCAACCTAGTGTCCCTCATTAGCTAGGTCAACCTGTTCAACCAGGGTAGCCTGCACAGCTAGGTCAACCTGGTCAACCAGGACAACCTGCACAGCCTATTAACCCTGCTCAGCAACCAGTCTATTCTATGCCGCAGCCAAATCTGCCTGTGCGCCCGACTTATCTGACTCAGCAGGGCCCCACTTATCAGCAGCCCGTTTGACCTCAAGGCGGCTATTACCTTCAAGGTCAATCTCGACCGGTCTACAACCCGCCTCAAGGTTCTGGTTATTACTCTCAATAACCATGCTATACTTATATTCTGCAACAGAATCCATATACTGCTCAAACGGGGCCCACGTATAATCAAAATCAGTACCCTGGTTAACAACCCTCGTATCCTAGTTATCGGCCACCATATCAACCTCATTATTCGGCTTATATCCCCTATGGTCAGAATCCTCCAAGACAGAACCAATGGGGGCAAATTTATGCCCAACCGGGATGGAGTACAAGTACAGGTCCTTATCGGGGACCTGGCATGCCTTTTGACCTGCAGTTACCTTTTCTCGCCACGTTGGAGTTATTGAATGTATCCAAATTGACCAATGATTCGATTCTTCATAATCCATATTAGCCTCCGGTTCCGAAAAAGGTGCCTAGTGAGTGTCCTAAGTTTGAGGGTAAATCTGGTGAAGACCCCCAAGCACATGTCATGACATACCACTTGTGGTGTTCTTCGAATTCTTGGATAGATGACTCAATTCGTCTACGTCTTTTCCAGCGCACTCTCACTGGTGCTGCTGCTAAATGGTATATAGAGTTTCCCCATGGTATTTTTCAAGATTTTAATACTCTATCCATGTCGTTCCTAATGCATTTCTAGTTATTGGTTCGTTAAAAAGCCGGGACACATCTCCTGACATCTCTGAAACAGGACAAAGCCACTCATATTTTAGATTACATTCATGAGTGGAGACGTCGTCGTCGTCTGATCAAGTTTGAAATTCCTGATTAGCTTCTAACTCATTGGTTCACTACCTCCTTTGTCAACAATATTGCATAGGACATTGCTATGGGGGCATGTGTAACCGAGGAACAAGCCATTGCTCGTGCCCAATACCTCGATTTAGTGTACTCTCAGTCTGGCACATTATACGACATCTTGACTGATGCCCAGCAGCCAGGGACCTCTAAAGCACTGGCTACTCCATCAATAGACGGTGTTATTGGTTCCATCTCTCAGACTTCTCGCAAGTCTTCCAATGGGAAGTAGAAATCAAATTCTTCCAACAATTCTGCCCCTTTGACTACCCCAGATTCTGGTAAGACCACGGAGATCAACGTTGTTCAGACTAATCTTGTGGACAATACTTGCAAAGGGAAGAAGAAGGGCAAAGGCAAAGCCAAATCCGATGCCCCAAAACCAGAATCGCCCAAACCATGTGCTGATGATGGTTCGCAACGAAAACCAAAGTACCCTTGCCTGATCTGTGATGAAAACCACTACACCAAAGATTTTCCTCGACAATCCAAGGTTAGTAAACTTCTTAAGGGCTCTAAGGGAACTCTGGCAGTTCTTAAGGAACCTTTTCCATCTCAGCAGACCTAGATGGTCGAGCAACCTTCACCATCTGCACCGTTTGGGTCTCAGGTTTTCATGATGAATGGTACTGCACCTGTTTCTATTGCCACTCGATCGAAGGATTATGCCGAGTCACACCAGATAGCTAGGAAGGAAGTCGTTGATGGTCCCCCTCCCCCACCTGCCTCTGGTCCTATGGAGATTGAAAGGCCCAGCGCCGAACCCATTGTATGGCCACCTTCCAAAGGTGTTCTCTGAAAATATTCCTATAATCATAACGCCCGTGCTGCTCAGCATTACAACATTGTTGAGGATTTGGCACAGGTGCCTTCCGCAATTCCCATGTTGGAAGTTCTTCAAAGTTGTTCGTCTCAATGGAAAGCTTTGTTATCTGCGATCGGTGGAATCGATCCTGCTGATTCTAGCCTTCTTGCCTTCGATCTAGAGAATTTTGTCCCCCGACTTCCACATCAGATCGTGCTTTTTATACACTTCGGTATCAACAGCCTCGACATTCATAGAGCTGTTGTGGATGAAGGTGCCTCCACTTGCGTTATGTCATCTACTTGCTGGAAGGCCATTGGCTCTCCAGCCCTCACTTCATCTCCCAATGCCATTGAGGCATTCGATGGAAGGGAATAAAAAATCTTGGGTGTTCTCGTGAGTCTACCGATTACATTGCAAGGTAAGACAGTCAACGCCGAAGTGGAAGGTTTTGATGCCAAACTCAATTACAATCTTCTACTCGGTCGCAACTAGACCCACGCCATGTTGTGTGTTCCGTCCACCCTATTTCAAATTTTGAAGTTTCCACATGAGGGCATGATTATTACTGTCAATCAGTTGTCTTTCTTCACCTCATCCTCCGAGAACAACGTACCATACGTGGATCAAATTCCTAATCCCCCCGACAGTATAGGACCTGGTCTTTTCAAGGACCCTATTCTCATGGGTATTTTTCCCATTCCACCACCGAACACCATTCAAGTCAATATGATCTCTAGGTCGGATGACCCATGGATCATCCCTTCTCCTGAACAAGTTGCCTCTTTTGGAGAATCGATGCCTCTGACCCCAGTTGAAATCAATTATTGCGAGATTGTTGCCGCATCAGATCATCCTCCTGCTAGTAATGCTCTTTTGAGCATGACTCTTGATTTTTATTCTCAATCCCCTTGGCTCGATGATACAAATTCACTTGATCCTTTGAGAGAAGTTTTTCTGTCTGACGAAGCTATCGTGGAGACTGTCTCTCAAATATTTGCCATGGAGCGATGGACATCATCGTTCCTTGTTCATGCCCGGCCTGGGGGCAATGTCTAATTGTCTCGAGCGTTTTTCATCTCAGGTTCCCTCTCCACCTCTCCAAACTCCAATGTTGACTCATGAAGTATTTTCGGAAGGAAATCTGAGTAATATTACCCAAACGATGCCTATCGACATCTCCATTAAACCGGGGGTCGTTGAGAACATCCATGTGGGAGTCACTTGTTCTCCTGATGAGATTCAAGTGTACACTAGCCTTTTCCACGAATTCCATGATGTTTTCGCATGGTATTATGGAGAGATGCCTGTGATCGATCCCAGTATCGTCGTACACAAAATTCCCACCTATCCTGGTGCGAAGCCTATGCGCCAGCATCTGCGCCCAGTCTATCCTCGGAAAGTCACTGCTATAAAAGCTGAAGTTGAGAAACTTCTTAAAGCGGGCTTCATATATCCGATCCCTCTGACAGATTGGGTTTCCAATATTGTCCCTGTGGATAAGAAACAGGGCACAATTCGAGTCTGTGTTGACTATCGAGATATCAATCGGGCTTACCCTAAGGACAACTATCCCACCCCCTTTATAGATCAGATCATCGACGATTGTGCAAGGAGTGAGATCTTTTCCCTTATGGACGACTTTTTGGGTTATAATCAAATTAATAAACTTCCATCCGATCAACATAATACTGCTTTCATCTGTCTGTGGGGAACATTTGCCTATAAGAAGCTCCCTTTCGGCTTAAAAAATGTTGGGGCTACCTTCCAGCGTGCCATGTCCTATGCCTTTCATGACATACGTAATGTTGTTCAGTCGTACCTGGATGACCTTCCGGCTCATTCAGCTCTACACGAAGGCCATCCTGAACATCTCTGCGAGATTTTTCTCCGCTGCATACATTACAGCATCAGGGTTAATCCTCACAAGTGCGTCTTCTGCGTTGACTCTGGTCGGCTTTTAGGATTCATTGTCTCCAAGGACGGAATTCGCCTTGACCCTCTCAAGGTCAAGGCTATTGTTAATCTCCCCTCCCCATCCTCGCTACATCAACTTCAGAGTCTTCAGGGGAAAGCGAATTTATTATGTCTCTTTATCTCAAACTATGCAGAGGTAGCTAAAGGGTTTATGTGACTTCTAAAACAAGACGTCCGTTTCTTTTGGGACGAGATAGCTCAACAATCTTTCGATAACCTTAATAAATTGCTCGTCAACGCTCCATTAATACATCCTCTCAACTACCATCGCAACTTTACCCTCTATTTGGCTGCCACATTCAGCACAATTTCCATGGTTCTGGTACAGGATGACGATGACGGTAATGAACACGTGTTTTATTATATGTCTCAGAATCTCCTCGACACTGAAACGCATTATGCCCATGTTGAGAATTTGGCGCTAGCCGCGGTCCAGGCCATTCAGCGGTTTCGCCATTACATCCTATTACGCATGGTAACCGTGATTTCCTACTACAACCCCATGACTTACACTTTATCTCAAAAATTGTTGGGGGGCAATTACTCAAAGTGGATTGTCATCCTCCAATAGTTTGATTTTGTGTTCACTACTGCTAAATCAAAGAAATCGTTGGTTTTTGCTGATCTCCTTTTTTCTCTCCCTACCGACTTTTTTCCGTCGCAATCCGAGGATCACATCCCGGATGAAACTCTCTTCTTAAGAAACAATCTCGATCCATGGTACAGTGATATCATCATGTACCTTTAGACATCTACCCACCGGTCCAAGTTGAAAAAGGATGCTCGACGTCGTATTTGACATCAGTCACAACCATATCGCATTGTCAAAGATACCTTATATCGTGTCGGAGTCAATTCTGTATTCCGTCGGTGTTCAACCTTAGAGGAGGTTGAGAAAGTTCTGAATGACTATCACAGTGGCACCTATGGCGGTCACATGTCCGGTTATGCTACTTCACAGAAGATCCTTCGTGCAGGCTATTTCTGGACATCTATATTTAAAGACTGTATTGTTGCAGTACGAAAGTGTCATGAGAGCCAGATTTTCCAACGCACGATGCGTGCGCCACCTTTCTCATTACATCCTGTCATTACCGTAGGCCCTTTTGCCAAATGGGGCATTGATTTTATGACGTGTAACCCTCACTCGGCGGGGGGGCATGCTTATATCATCGTTGCCATAGATTATTTCGCCAAGTGGGCCAAAGCGATGCCTACACTGGCTGCAGACGGTAAGACAGCTGCACAATTCATTTTCAACCATGTGATCACGCGTTCCTCAAGCCATCATCACCGATCATGGCTCTCATTTTTGGGATTACATGATGGCAGAGCTGACGTCGAAGTTGGGCTTGCATCACGACAGCTCGATGCCATACTACCCTTAGGCAAATGGCCAATTTGAAGTCGTTAAAAATGTGCTTGTCACGATGCTTCAACGAACAATTGGTATACACAAATCAAATTGGCATCTCAAATTTTTCTCGGCTCTCTGGGCCTATCTAACGTCAGTGAAGAGTGCAACCGGGTTCACACCATTTCAGTTGGTGTATGGCCTAGAAGCTACTTTTCTGGTTGAATGTGAGATCCCTTCACTGAAATTGGCTGTGGAATTACTGCCCAATACCTCCCCGGAGGAAGAACGTCTCCTGTATCTCGAGAGATTGGACGAAACCCGCCACTTGGCTACTTTGGTTATCGAGGCATAGAAAAAGCGGGTTAAAGCTCATTTTGATCAAATGGTTTCTCCACGCTCTTTTATCGAAGGCGACCTCGTCCTCTTGTATGATCAAGCCCATGATAAGCTTGGGGCAGGAAAATTCCAACCTATGTGGCATGGGCCCTATATCGTTAAACGTGTATTGAAAAATGGGGCTTATGAGTTGATCGATTATGAAGGTCTTCCTTTGGCACAGCCCATAAATGGGCTATACTTGAAGAAATATTATGCTTGAATCATCCTTGCGTAGTCTATGTACATAGGTGATTTCTTCATTTTTGTGCATGTGTGGTGTGGTGTGCTTTGTAAGAATTTTTCTACTGACTGGGTCTTCCTGATTGTGCAGATGTCTATTACTCCTTACGCCGGTTTCGCAGATGGTGCCTCTCGCAGTACCATGAACCTATCTTTAGCAGCCTGGGTAATTTACAATACTGTTGGTGAGTTGGTTAATTTACAAGGCGTTTGTCTAGGGCCTGCTACGAATAATGTCACGGAGTATAGTGTCATTTTGGAATTATTAAACGAGGTTGTTAAACTCGGTATTCGCACATTACTTGTACATCTAGATTCACAGCTTGTGGTTTTACAGCTCAATTGTCATTATTCAGTTAGAAACCCATGCATTTTAAGATTGTATCTACGTATTCGTTTACTTGAGAGAAATTTTGATTACATTACATATCAACATATACCAAGACGAATGAATACACTAACAGATGCAGTAGCCAACATGGTATTAGATAGACATTTACGCAATTTATAAAAAACATCATCATATGTAAACAAGATCCATGTAGAAATAGATGTATATATATATGTCGAGTGTTTGCAACGAGTGCATCATATAAAACAAAAATATACATGTTTGTTTCAATTACATCCGGAGACAACATGTCTCTAAAAAAATATGCATATAAAAAGCCTAGGCGACTAATCAGCATGGTGCTCATGGTAGCACGTCACTGCTTGCACCAACTGCCTCAGTAAGTGATGGAGTCAACTCAGCACCCCTACGGTGTGCCTCTGATAAGCCAATGGAACATTAGCTAGAAGAGCATAGTCTGGGACTCCACAAAAAATCCCCTCCAAGTTCTACACGAGCTCGTCCCCCTCGCCCCCCTCACCTTGAGGGTCATAGGTGAGAGGAGTCCTCCTTGCCACTGGTGACATTTCGGCGGGCCTCTCTAGGCCGACATCTACATACATATAGGATCAGCTGTTAGAACATGCATTTATACCAAAAAATCATAAAAATCATAAAATTAAAAAGAGTCTTACCCAGCTCCTCATCCCAGTCTTCTCCTTCCGAAAGTGGAAGGTCTGGGTCTCCTGTGAAATCAGTACTAGCATAGGGCTAGTCCTCTACGACGATCAGCTGTCGTCGGAGACATCCAAAGAACTCGAGCCACCATGAAATTTGTTGGCTGCCCCCTGCCCTGGGCATTAATGCTGCCCATCAAGCCATCCGTGGCTCTCTCAATGGTGGATCCGGGACTATAGCCCTCTGGCCCTGGAAGATAGGTAGTCGTTCTAGGAAGAACGATACCATTATGGACCCATACCCAAACTGTTTTAGTTTGGTATTTTTACATTTGATCAGTTGTCATTTGATGTTCATCGTCACGGCTATAGCCCAATCAAATACTGTCGGGTTCATGCATTCTGACGTGAGAAGGAACTACGTCTTGGTAGCTTCATGTGGTGCCTACAACCCTGCAGCCCGCATAATAGTATGTAGCACTACTCTGAGTCCTAGATCAGGAATGGTCTGAATATCCACCTTTCTGCTGCCTGGCCCTTTCTGTGCCCCTTCGCACACTCTTTCCATGACCATTATCATGTTTTCACCTGAGTGCCTGGTACCTGTCAAGATAGGAACTAGAACTCTGCATGACAATCCAGTGATAAAGTAGACATCGGACACTTCGAGTTCAAGTACTTGATCTCGAAGTTTAAACTTCTCTTCGTCCTCATCCCAGATACTTATCAAATATTGTAGTAATTTGGGCTGAGCGTTGAGAAATGGTGTTA
Source organism: Pinus albicaulis (assembly GCA_034641835.2). Lineage (NCBI taxonomy): Eukaryota > Viridiplantae > Streptophyta > Pinopsida > Pinales > Pinaceae > Pinus > Pinus albicaulis. Next base: position 473,057,640 of record CM076577.1, read on the forward strand.
AGAAGAATTTATTTAAACCGCAATTTCGAAGAGCATTCATGCATTTCTCATTCCCCATTGCCAAATCATCTTCTTCACTGTGCTCTCTTTCTTTCCATTCAATCACCATTTTTTATGTCTACCTGCATCAATTTGTTCATAAACACATTGTAAGATCCCTTAGGCACTTAAAATAACAATAAATTGGCTCATTTTTTGTTAAATTTGAATGGAACATTGGGTTGTGCGGTTGGCGTGGCTGTTTTGCTGACAGTCGTGCCACCTAGCGCGACCCCTATGTAAAAAAGGGTCGGTTGGCGCAGGTCCATGCCAAATACCCATGCCAACCACGGAGGCCCTAAAGGAAACCAAATGACACTTAAAATCTATAAAATTTGGCTTAAAATATGGATTAAGGAAGTGACTCTTACCTGAAAAAGACGAAATCTGATTTTGTCCACTAGATTGCTCTCAGTCGTCACCGCAAGATCGTAATGGAAATAGCTCACTATCTCTCTGCAAAGAGGTAAAGAGGTAAAAAGTAAATATGTTTTTACCATTGGTAATATTTATAAATTTTCGAAAGAAAAATTAGGTTTTGGGGATTTTTTTTTTATATTTTATTATATTTTCATTGAAGAATGGGTTTTACACTTGATTTTTTGTGTAGCGATAGGTTTTCACATGACCAGGACGATGACACGAGCTGTATTTTATACTTTTTCGGACTGGTAAAAACACAAAAAAGTCACTACTGGAGTCACCTTTTAGCTCTTTTCTGACTCTCTAAAATTGAAAATATCGTCGAGTCACTTGTCGTTTTGAGCTCTTTAAACTTGGCTGCGAAATGACATCTACCCAATATACGTTTACCCCCTTTTCGGGATGGGATAGATTATTTACGAAAAAGGAATACCCTAGCCTATCGCGACTAGGAGGTTCTCTCAGACATAGTTTTCTACCTTTTCAAATCTGTGGGACTATCTACGAAAAGGGACTGCTAGAGTTCTCTTTTTCGTTGTCTTTTCAAACTCTCTAAACGTGAAAAGATGTTGAGTTCTTCCTTTTTCAGTCTCGTTAAAAACTGATGACATCGGACTTCTTCGTAATGACGTTACTTGAGTTTCTCCTTCCTAGGGCTCGTTAAATGTACTAGGATGGATTTGTCCGAAGGAAAAACTTATATCACAAGCACATGCTATCCCCTTCAAGCTTGTTTTCAAAAATAATTGGGGTACTCACCAGAAATGGTGCGGGAAAATGGAACCAGTATTATAGTCGTGTCAGCAGTATGTCGCTCTTGAACATGGCACTTGTTTGCATTCGTATCGGGTTGGGTACATCTCATCTCGTTATCTGCTTGCCTCCATGGGTTTGGGTAATCTCTTTTGACCGCTCATCTGCTCTTTGCCACGTCACCATGACCTTAGTTCCTTTGATGTCAAATACTGCCAAATCCATGTCGTGCCACCGATATGTTTAAGAGAAGTTGACCGTTGTAGTTTTAACCTCCCTCTGATTCTCTGTTGGTCTTGATTCACAAAACATTATGTCCCTCTGTCTCGTGTCGATGATGTGGGAAACATTATGACCCACCTTCGATCAAGGTCACTTCCTGTCGACTTCAACTCATTATCCAGGAATTTGGTCTAGAGACTCCCTTCAGGTACCTTGGAGCATGCATGCCTCAATGGCAGGTTCTTTGCATTCGACGCAAGGTTTTCATTATTGACCTTCGATCGGGTGATTCTACAGGTGTTTTATGCTAGCTCACTGTTCACATTCTGTGGATTGTACCTCTTGTACCTTGAGAGCCATCGTCATTATTGGTGGTTTCTCTCGTGTCTGTTAATGGCTTTCATTATTGGCTGGTAATCAGATGATGTTCTAGCATGTTCGACTTCAACTCACATATTCGCATGCTTGAACTTGTACTCTGTTCGGGTCGAGATGGAGCGCAAGACCCTGAATTTTGTCTAGTAAACATCCAGGCTGCAAATTCTATGTGGATTATTATGATTTATTACATGACTCATTTGATTGGATGGCTGTAACCATACCTAAGTCTACTTGTTGATCCTTATTTACTAGATGGTTGCGTCCATACCTTGGATATCAGTTTTTGTACACTCTATTATGGATGGTTGCGCCCATACCACATATCATGCATCAGAGATATCAGTTGTATTTTTCTTCGCATGTTTTCTAACAACAGTGTTTTCAGTTGGGCGCATTCTCATAAAGCATTTCACCCCTCCCTCTCTCTCGGACCTCGTGCTTTAGGGGGCATCTGTTACACAACATTTTGTCACCGTCCCTGCAATCCCTCGTCTCGCACATTAGAGGACTATTCCCGTGACCTTGAATAATAAAATGTCCTAAAAACACCTTCATAACATCCTCCTGCATAAAGATAAACATTCTCCTGAAGAACATTTCCTCTGGAAAACCCTAAAAACAAATGTTTTAGCCTTGGCGCGACTAGCCAGTTCATCCCTCACGCCAATGGGGGAAATCCACACTAGAGGGCGCGCTAGTTGGCGCTCTGTTCCCGTGTTTCACTCGCACCAAGCCTATTAAGGAATTTTTTTAAAAAATAAATGGTGGAAGTTTGATTCTAACAAACTCCAGAATGAATCATCAAAATAAGTTGAGTGGTTTGGCTCCGGATCTCCATGTATAGGAAGTGGTTTTCCACCTCTCATGGAACCTTCCTAAGAGATAGGACCTATCCCATGATTATAGGGATCCCAACTTCCCTTCCTCCATCTATAAAAGCTTGCCCTCTCCATTTACAAGCTAGCTGAACTTGTGGGAGGAAAACTATAGCTGGGAAATTATTGAGAGCAGAGCCGAGGAGAACCCCGTAAGAGAGAGAGCTTTGTCCAGATTCCTGACAGGCTTCGTTGAGATGCGCTTCACTGCAAGCCCCGCCGAAGGAATATCATAGCGTGAGAGCATTTGGTTGTAATCTCCCTTTTTGTCATCTTTAATATAAGTGACTCTAATTTTGGTTCCATTCGTGTGTTTACTCTTTTATGAAATGCAATGAATTATATCCTCTTTGAATGATATATAGTTACATGCTTTAAGTATTACGTTGTATGTTGTCATTTATCTGCATGTGTATAGGTGTCCGGACGAAGCAAACAGAAGGACTGTGATCTGTCAGGCTAGGGACAAAGAGCACCGCTTCTTCCTTGAAAACAATAGCATGGGATTTGAGGTAGGCTACTTATCGCGATCTTTTTCTTTCTTGTAACTAGAAACCAACGTCATTGCATGATTCGATTGTTGCGAGACCCACTCTAGGGCTAGTGGGATCGCCTCTGTCGGCAAAGGGGATTTATCGCCTCAACACCATGCCAATCAGCAGAATAAAATTAATGTATACAAATTTATAGGTTCATGCAGATTCATAATCGAGTTTAGATGCACAAAATATTCAAACTACTCTAAAACGTCGAAAGCTCTTATCAGGAGCAGCATACCGCAAGGCGCATTTGGTACATGAAAATGGACAGTCGCTTCACCCTACCAATTGTAACATTGCACCTTCTGGCCACAATCCTGGGAAAATGATGGTAATAATAATTGTTTGGTATATTAATGTATTATTTCAACATCAAGCCAATTAATCATGCATTGTTGACGTGCTTACTAATTGCTATCATATATTTTGTACTAATCATGTTCAAATATATTTTTCGAATTATTAGGATTCTAGTAATGATGAGATACCTACCTACCATCTTCCATTGCACCCCACAACAATGTCAAATTGAGAGAAGGATGAATTAAGAGAAAAACTCGGAGAGGAATGATACCAAGAATGGTTGAATCAACCGCATATTCAATTCCCACTACATCCGCATTCACCAATTAGGAATGACTACAGCAATAGTAGTTCTTCACAAGTTGGAAATGGAGGCAATCAAATAGAGATTGGTATGGATGATTACTTAAGGGAATTCCTGATCAACTAGCAGTTGACAGAGTTGGTTTCCCAACTCCATCCTAAATCGGGTGTCCGGCCTACACCTCAGCCCTGCGGGTATCTGCACCCGATCAGGATCAGGTATGTCACCCTTATCCTCCACCTTTACCATCTCCTCATCAACATATACAATTGGATCATTCGAAGGGTGTGGAATCTCATCCCCAACGAATATCCGAATATCTACAAAATATATAGTACAAAAAAATAATTAGAAAATTTCATTAAAAATTTTAATAAAACAAGTTAAAGAACATGTTAGAATAAATTTGATAATTCTAATTCATTAATTAAGACAATAAAATGAAAATATATTAATTTAAATAAAACACTAATATTACCTCTCACATTTGACATCTCATCCTATGTGAAGAGGATGTTGTTACACCCTCGCCAATCCAAACCGTCATACAGACCTGGCACCAGAATGAAGGAGTGATCATCAACACTGGATAGCAAATCTAGTGCATCAGGAGATATCCTGGTGGGAAAGTTAGACTGGCCCCTCTTAGGCATCATCTGGCCCCACATCTACATCCGTACTTGCAGCATCAGCCTATGAGGTTGTCGAAAAAAATTAGGCCTTGTCTATGGAAAACTATCAAAAAATAAACAAAATAACTCTGAAGTAAAAGGGAAGGTCAACCTCCCACATGCCTAAGAACAACATCTATCTAATGTGGTACAAAACTGCCGCAAAAAATTCACATACCATCTCACAAGTCATGCACCTAGAATAAATAATCAACATAAAATAAAAGTGGGCAACTAATGTGTTTCCCGTCACTGGTATAGTGTACAATGGTCGTCAACAGGTAGTGAGAGGCACCTCACCTCCTCTGCACCAAATGAAGCAATACGTAACCGACCACCGGACACCTAAAAATCTGCAGGAGAAACTATATCATCCCTAATGTATCTCTAGGAGTACACCAACTGTCTCTCCACTGCATAGCCGATGGGTACATCTGGGAACTAGGGAAAATCCTTCCCTCTCCTATAGAGGCTAGTAATAAAATATATTTCCTCCTCACTGAGCACGTACCACTAGTCAAGACCAACCCGAAAAGCCTGTTGATGGGCATTCCACCTGAAGATGAGTTGTCCCAATAATCCACTATGGCCCTACAGAGATTTAGCCTCCTCATAAAACTTGAGGAGGCCTACCTCCCTTAGGAGCAACTGGGTGGTTTCCATAATAGGGAAAGTTTACATAAGTCTCTCCCTCTCTCGTGCCTCCCACAGGTGAATCACATTATACTGGTCCTCCATATGTTCTTGTTGTTCCCTTTGTTCTCTCTGTTGACGTCGCTGAATGATTCACATATTAAATACATTTTTTTATGAAATTAGACATTTATTTAAAAAATAATATATATATATATATATATAATTAAAAAAAAAAATCATTTGGTGCGCCCAAAAAAATAGTCACGCACCGGTACTAGTGCGTACGTTTTTATCGTGCACCGCAAAACATAAAATGTACTTTTTCTGCGGTGCGTTGACAAAACTACTTGCCCTGGGGCAAATAGTTAGGTCAACGCACCACCCAACAATAATTCATGGTCAACAGTGTGGTCCTATAAACGACCGCACCGTTGACCATATATTATTATTGGGCGGGTAGTGCGCTAACAAAAATATCCGCCTGGGGGCGGATCTTTTGGTCAACGCACTACCCAACAACATTACATGGTCAACGGTGCGATCATTGACTACATACTGATGTCAGGAGGGTGCTGCACTGACCTAAATATACGCCCTAGGGTGCATAGTTTGGTCAATGCACTGCCCTCTCGACACTGGTACATAGTCAATGGTGCGACCATTTAAACGACCACACTGCCATGTAAGTTTAAAAAAAAAAACACTGTGCATGTTTTTCAACACCACACCGAAACCTGGTGCAGTTTCAATTAACATTGTTCGCGGTGCGACCTGTAAATTTACAAGTAGCACCGCGAATGGTGTGAGCCGAACGACTCAAGTGCACCGCACAAAGAAAAATAATAAATAAAATAAAATAAATAAAAAGAATAATAATACTAAATAATATATATATATATATATATATATATATATATATTAAAATAATAATAATAATAATAATAATAATAATTTAAATGGAAATTTTTTAGGTTTTTTAGAAATCTAATCCGCTAAAATGTTTAGTTATTGAGAAACAAGTAAAATACCTATACATTTACGCGTCGAGGAGGGATATTTGTTAAGAAATTGGAGAAACCAAATTTGCCCACTGTTTTCGAAAATTCGAATTCCTCAAGGTGTTTAATGGATGACAGGAGTGCATGCAATGGGAGCACTGATGGCAAGGCGCCTCACACAAGAGAAATTCACACAGGTACTTGAGAGTTCTAAAGCACTGAAGAAGTGAAAATGCAATTTTTTCGGCCAATAATTTTTTTTATTTAACCTTGTTTCGGTGTGCGAGTTTTTGAGACACACCGGATTTGTTTATGCGTAGCGCACTAGTGTGCTATAGTAATCAGACGCAACAGGCGGGTTTGTACAAAGAGAATGGTGTCTCGGTGTGCCAATTTTTAGTACGCACGAGTGCGCTGTGACTTAAATGCACTAGTAAAGTTTATGATGAGAAATGCATCGAACAAAAGACATCCGCAAAAACCTCCACCCGCCAACCTCCTCTAGATACCTCCACTACAAATGGATATTTGGGCTATTTTTATAAGGGGTTCCTCAAAAACATCTGCTAGAGGGTTGTTTCCTTGTAGTGAGACCATAACAAGACCGATGGATGCATCGGAGGTTGTCGTACTCTATGTCTAGGATGGGTTGTGTCCAACACCTTGATATGGGATCAAGTCTGATGAGGTTCTTATCTCTAAACTGAGTTCGGGTCAGTAAAATAACTTCGATTTAGTATGTGACTCTTTTTGAGTCTATTGAGGTTTTACCCTCTAGGCTAATTTCGGGTCAGCGGAGTGTGATGTCTTTGTGACTCACTCATGTTTGTTTGCCCTTGAGCTGGCAAAGCATGTTACAACAGGATGACGCATGAACACATGATGATGATGATGATGATGATGATATTACATGATGGTATTGATCAATAGATGGTACAGGTGGACAGATGGAGGTCTCCCTATTTGATAGGGAGTGTTAATTTTGGGCAACTAGGTCCAAACTCCATGTTGAACTGCTCATATGATGATGATTATATTTATGTTGGATTCCTATTTCGGAGAGGTGCAAGATTTATCTAAAGATCATCTTTTTGGATGAGAATAACATATATTTTGATTTTATTTTCCACACGTGCAATTTGTCAAGGTCGGACAGATTTTTAATGTAGACTCACAAGCCCTACAGATGCATCACACATCCTCATTGATGGATATTACATTGGCGAGAGATGATGTCCATTTCATTATCATCTCATCACACACAATCCTCATGATTTGATTCATGCATACATCCTAGAAGAGGCTTCTCTCTCTCCCACGTGTGAATCTGGATGTCGGAAATATGGATGATGCCAAAAATATGAATGATGTCAGAAATGGATCTCGGAAATATGGATGCTGTTGGAAATGGATGCCAGAAATGGATGCCAGAAATATGGATGATGCCGGAAATGGATGCTAGAAATGGATGTCGGAAATCTAGATGCCAGGAATGGATGTCGGAAACAGGGATGATGTCGGAAATGGATGCCAGAAATATGGATGATGCCGGAAATGGATGCTAGAAATGGATGTAAGAATTCTAGATGCCGGAAATGGATGTCGGAAACATGGATGATGCTAGAAATGGATGCTAGAAATGGATGTCAGAAATATGGATGATACCAGGAATCTGGATGCCAGAAATGGATGCCATAAATATGGATGTCGAAAATATGGATGATTCTAGAAATGGATGCCGGAAATCCTTTTGTTGACTTGCATTTACTGTTTTTGGAATTGTCTCTTGAGGTGTGTGTGACACTAAAGGACGGTTGATCTTGTATGTGTTTGACTAAACCTCCAGGACGTTGGAAGAGCTGGCTTGACCAGCCAAATTCTTTGATGGCTAAAGCATCCTGTTGACGGTTTTAAAAAACATTTATCTCTATCTTTGTAGGACAAGAGGAATCGTAAATTCCAATTTATTATATTGGCTTGTCTTCTGTCGATCTATTATTATGTTCTATCAACATTTACTGTCAATGATTATGTGATTGTTAATCTGAATTGGGCCTATAATAAATATTAAAGTAAACTTATTTAAGCATAAAGCATACCATGGTTATCTAAATTCAACAGAGGAGGAGTCTTGAGTTTGGTGTGATAACTTGTTGGAAGAAGACTTGTGTATAGTAATTTTGATGTTCCATGGAATTCTTGGTGCTTGTGGTGGAGACCTAGGGTTTGAGGATGCAAACCATTGGATGCACATAGAGGCTAGTGGTAGATTTGTCTTGTAAGCCATGAACTTGTGCCTATGTGGGACTAGTTTATTCAAAGGCTTCAAATTCAATTGTATGTTTTCTGTGATAAGGACTACCCCTTCACTAGGAAAAAGACATATATGGATTGAACTTGATTCCATAAGTGAAGTGATTGTTAAATAATTCATTGAAGGTTAAAATTGATTGATTTAGGGAAATAACATTAAAATTCTTGGCAATCATTCAGTGTTTACATTTCTAGATCCATGACATCTTGTACATAAAATTTTCCTTGCAACAATGTATGAAAAAAATTCACTCTGCGGTGAATGTACAGGCTCACATATATGGAATTCGATTTAGTTGTTTGAAAATATTGCTTGTAATTGCAAACTGGAGAAACATGTTATGTACATGTCAATGTTCTTTCCAAATATACTTGACACTGTTGTGGGTTAATATGAAATAAATTTGAGCACGTTAGAATATTAAAAGGGGAACGAACCCTTTTCAAATCAAATATGGGTTATGTAGGGGTTTTAAATTTCCAAATTACAAATAACGACCTCTTATATTGCTTGTTGTATCCTCGTAGGGGTTTTAAACTATCAAAGTATAAAATTACGACCTCTGGATATTACTTGTGGTATATGTTTGTTGTAGACTGAATCTATATTTCCAGAAAACGAAGTAAGATTACTAGCAAGAGAATGACAATTGTATATATTTTTTGTATCTATATGAATGGAAAATGATTTGTAATCGAACTTAGAAATCTAAGAGACTGTGCAATACTTCCTAGTTAACAGAAAATTGCAAACGAAGTAATCTCTAATGACCATTAACTTGCTCTGCAATGACAAACTTAAATTTAGGTGTGAGATAGGTCTTGAATAGTGATTGTAAGTACTAATATTGGAGTGGGCTATATAAACAGGTTTTGTTTGATGTACAATATTACCGCATAATTAAACATATGATCAATATTATTTAATTTCGACTTTCATATTGAATGTGGGCTATGATAGGTCCTTTTATTTGTTTATTTAGAAACTACTATATAATCATATTTTTCCACAAACATGAAATAGATCAGGTTTCAAGGATTCGAGGTAAGGATTGCCTTAGAATGTTAAGACTTAACCTACCTTTAGGATGGATCAGTTCTTATGGAATTTTAAAGCACCTAAATATTTATTATACATAGGCCAATGAAAATAAATGTGTGTTCCAAACTAGAGCAATCAAAGCTACAAGTATAATATTGAGATTTGGATTTGTAAAACCTCTAAAATGTATCAGTGTTAGTGTGTTCTAGAAAAGAGAAACCACAGACTTTGTCTTTTAGTTGTAGATCCAAAATATTATTGAATGTTTTCATAAAAAAAATGTGGCAAAGGTGAATCTCAGGGCAAGTTAAAGGCTTTTGATCTTCATACAAGCTATGTTTTCATCACTACAATTCAACTCACAATCTTAACATTTCTTACATGAGTTTATAACTATTTTGGTAAATGGTCTATGTTCCTTAAAGAAAAGTATGGGTATCAATATGAGGTAGAATATATGTGTGTGAGAGAGAGCATATTTGGCATCTCCATAACAAATTTTGAAATGTTGAAATGCAATTAATCTAGTGAAACCATACTGTAAAGTGTCTTTATAAAGAAATGATATTTATTTCTGTTAGTAAAGGTTAATCTTGGCAACAAAAGGAATTCTTTCCCATGACAGATTCTTCCTTCTTGCTTATTAATATTGTAACCCTTATATCTGGTTATATTGAAAAATGACCGGAATGCTACCCAATAGCCAAGAAGTACCCAATCCTCTTTACTAAGTGCCATTTCCTAACCTTTGTGATAAAAATCACTTGATTTTCTTCTGGAATGATGAACTACTAAACCCCTGCACTCTTTTATATGGTTTGGTAAGGTAGGTTTCAAAGAAACTAATGTATATTTTTTTCAAAATATTATGATCCTATGGTACTCTACAAAATAATATATAGGAAACATGATACTTTAGCATGAGCACTGATATATTCATCCCAAATAAATTATGTTGATGGAGAGGGACCTTTGATTTCCCTTGAGGATTTTTCCAAGTTTATGTTTTCGATAACTAGCACTCCAATTACAGTACATCCAATAGAAAACACTGCTACAACTAGGAGAAGGATGTTTCATGTGCCACCTTATCATTTAATAAGAAAACTATGTTGGAACTTACTTGAAAGTATTTATATTTTAGGATTCTTCTCAATTTGAAACTATAATATTGGTAGACCTTCATGAACACAACTTTTTATGGCAAGGTGGCTTTGAGGTTAGAAGCAAGGGAAATCCTTCAAAATACTAGCCAAAACATCAACATATGCAACACTAAGGGTCTTTGATGCTACTACAAATTTTCCTTCATGAGTTACATTAGAAGAAGTTCCTTGCTTGAGCTCATGTCCAATAAAATTTTAGTGTAGTCGACCATGTGAATAAAATATCGCTCATTTTTTTTTTTTTTTAAATATATCGAGAGTATGAAAGTAGATGTTTCATTTTATCATAGGTTAAAAATATCCATTACAATCCCCATCTTGCCATATCTCTTGAGAATACCATTGAAGATGTCATCATTCTATTAGACTCTCTTTTTTTTCAATTTTGGACACAAAGGTTATTTCAACAAGATGTGCACATTTTTTTTATTGTTGCTTCCATTCAGGATTTATAGCACTAACATATGTGATGTGTAGTCAGCATAATACCCCAGATATTTAATACTTTGTCTCATAAGGTTCCTCTCTAATGTTGTTGTCAACTATTCTAGATGGTGAAAAAACTCAGATAACATGAAGAGCAACAAGTTTAATAGATATTAGGGTAAGTACATATATTGAATGATGTGCCTGATGATAGAGAGAATGAAGATCTGCTCATACACACTCAAGTCGCAAAATCAAATGTTAAACAATATCCACGTAATATTATAAATTATTTTGGGAGAAAATCATGAAATATTGGGAGGACAAACAATAGGAGGTTGGATAATGGGATTAGATATATAAATTGTCAACGAGGCATTCCAACAAATTTTAAGCAAAGGAGTGAAACTTGCAAAGCCATAAATGATTATTTTCTACAAAATCTTATGATGCTATGATAATGTATATTTTTTGCAAAAAATTATGATCCTATGATACCGTACACAATATAGGAAACATGATTCTTTAGCATAATCATAGATACATTCATCTCAAAAAAAAAATTGTTAATGGAGAAGGATCTTTGATTTCCCCTAAGGTTTTTTCCAATTCTATGCTTTCTAGCACTAGCACTCCATTTATAGTACATCCAAAATCATGTATATTTTGTGTATATTCCAACAAACTTTAAGCAAAGGAGTGAAACTTTCAAATCTATAAATGAGTATTTTTTTCAAAATATTATGATCCTATGACAATGTATATTTTTTGAAAAATATTATAATCCTGTGATAATGTATATTTTTTGCAAAATACTATGAACCTATGATACTCTAAAAAATAATATATATGAAACATGATGCTTCAGCATGAGCATAGATATGTTCATCTCAAAAAAATTATGTTGATGGAGAGGGACCTTTGATTTCCCTTGAGTTTTTTTCTAAGTCTATCCTTTCTAGCACTAGCACTCCATTTATAGTACATCGAATAGAAATCACTACTACAACTGGGAGAAGGATGTTTCATGTGTGACATTATCATTTTATATGAAAACTATCTTGGCACTTACTTGAGAGTAATTATATTTTAGCAATCTTCTCAAGTTGAAACTATAAGATTAGCATCCCTTCATGAGCACAACTTTTTGTGGTAAGGTGGATTTGAGGTTATGAGCAAGGGAAATCCTTAAAAATACTAACCAAAACATCAACTTATGAAACATTGGTGGTATTTGATGCTCCTAAAAATTCTCCTTCGTGAGTTCTATTGGAATAAGTTCCTTGCTTCAGCTCATGGCCAATACAATTTTAGTGTAGTCATCTATGTGAAGAAAATATTGTGCACTGTTTTTTTGCGGGAATTATATTGAGAGTATTAAAGTAGTTGCTTCATTTTATTGTAGGTTAAAAATATTCATTACAATCCCCATCTTTCCATAGCTCTTGAGAAGACCATTTAAGATGTCATCTTTCTACTAGACTCTTTTTTTGTTAATTTCAGACACAGGTTATTTCAACAAAATGTGCACATTTTTTTATTGTTGCTTCCATTCAGGATTTACATCACTAACATATGCCATGTATCGATAACATATTACCCCATATCTCTGATACGTTGTCTCAAATTTTTCCTCTCCAATGATGTTGACAACTATTCTAGATGGTGAAAAAACTCAAATAACATGAAGAACAACAAGTTTAATAGATATTAGACTTAGTACATATATTGAATGATGTGCTCAATGATAGAGAGAATGAAAGTTTTCTCAGATAATGTCAAGTCACAAAATCAAATGTTAAATAATATCCACCAAATATTCTAAAGTTTTTGGGGAGAAAAGAATGAAATATTTGGAGGACAAACAATAGGAATTTGGATAATAGGATTAGGTATACAAATTGTCAACAAGGAGTTCCAACAAATTTTAAGAAAAGGAATGAAACTTGCAAATCTTGACATCCATGATCAACATATATGGTTTTGCATCAGCGTACACATACATGTTGTTCAGATGTTTACATTAAGGGCCTTGGTAGGTGATTTTTTATTTATTTTCTACACTCTACCCTAGGGTTGCCACTCTACCTTGTGTTTGTGATGTCACTCACATAATTGGACACACATGTTAGAGTTGCTTTCTTCATGACACTAAAATACATAAAATTATTTCCTTCAATTTTAAAAAACTAAATTTGTAATAAGTCTATTGGTCTACCAACAATTAAACTCAAATGTACCACCAAAAAATCTCCCTATGCCAACTCAGTTGAGATCTCTAAAAATATAATTTTGGCTTAACCATGAACTCTAATGTTTGTGTTTTTCAACACAAAATTCAAGTTGGGGAATACTCAATATTGAAATTTAGGGTACACTAGTTGCATATTCATGTTGATCTGGTTCTATCAAGATTCCATCAACCAATATACAAGTGGAGCATATTTTTCCAAAATGTCAATTCTACATGAGAATAGGATACCATAAATTTAGTTCAACATGTAAGTATCATCATCAAATGGATGATACCATTCCGTTGACAAGTTCTACTCTTAGCCTTCTTGGCTTATCATTGCATTTATGGGCCCCAACATGATCTCTCTATGGTATTCAAGGATTTTTCAAATATCGAGAAACTTATAAATTTTACCACGCTATGGGTAGTTTGGGTTACATTTCATCTGCATATTCACTAGCAGATATGTCAATTTCTCCTTATCTAGTAGGATCATCAACAACTACTCTTGCTCCATCATTTTCATCTACAAAATTAAGGGTAGAAATTGTTTCATGACCATTCAAAGAATCAATCATTACTCTAGAAAATCCATCTTCATTTCCTACTATTGAAGTTGTAGTTTCAAGAGCACAAGGTCCATTTCTAAGCACTTGAATAGGTTTCAATTTATCTGAAAGTGAGGAAAATAATTTGGTTAAGAAGTCAAATCAAGTTTCTATCCTTGCAAATGCGATTGCAAAAGAAGGGTACATTCCCATTTCAAATTGAAGGCGTCATGTGAGCAGATCATAATGCTTGTCACTAGAGGTTTTTAAAAAATATTCATTATGTTATATATTTCTTATATTTTTTCAAGCCTGTTCTACACATATCCCACAATCATGGCATTCTGTGAAATAGTTTCCATGCATCATCTACTTTCCCATTCTGAAAAAATCATGTTATCATGAATAAAAATCTTTAGTATCGTGAATAAACCTTTCCCTCTAAAAGTTCTTAAATTCTACCAAAGTAGAGTTGTGCCTTTTCTGAAATTTACCTGTAAATGAAAATTTGATCTAAATGGATTCTAGATATTTCACTACTCTTCCAAATCTTGAAATATCATTTACTTGTACTCATTTACTTATATCTTTACTTGAATATGTTTTTTTTTTTTGTATATGAGGATCTATTTTAACACATTTGTATCCAATCTCCAGGGTGTGATTATAGTGTTTGGTTCAAACAATGGTGGTCGTTGGCTTTAGTGGTTACAATGGAATACATATTTCCCACGCAAAAATAAATTTGAATTCAAAAATACATCAACATCCCCACTCCTTACATTATATTTTATTTATTACTATTGTTTACCATGTAGCTTGTACTAGTAATAATATGATTTTTTATATTTGTATGCAGACATCATATGATTTTATGGTTTTTTATATTCGTATGCAGACAATTGCACTATGTCTTGCACATAAAACTAATATATATATATATATATATATATATATATATATATATATATAAATTAAGACATGGATATCATATTCTTTTATGATTAATCCATTATGTATCTTGGCTAGGATGTATTAATTTGGGTACAAGGTACTATTATGTGTCTTGGACATGAGGTGCCATTATTTTGTAGTTTTTGTCCCATGGTTTCGTTATATATATGTTCAGTATCATGTGTTTCCATTTTTGAAAGAATGTATTGTTGGACAGTTTTGACTTCATATAGTTTCGTCTTTTGATATGCATTAACTTTGTTTATGGTTTATATTTTTGAATAACCAATGTATTTCTTTTTTGTAAGCTTGGAAAGACTACATCTTCATCATTTCCAATATATCACCCCGATCGGGGCAGGGAATTGAACCGGTGACTTCACATCAAGGAGTGTCTTAACAGAGAACCAGATCACCGTCTATCCAAGACCTCGTGGACTTGAATAGCAATGTATTATATTCAAGATTTAGTTTTTTTCTTTATGTCGATGAATTGAACCATTAGACAACAAATTTGACATGTTTGGAGGAATTTTTCCTTTTATTATGGAATTCATCTATCAAAAACAGAATTTTGTATTTATGCTAATTTAACATAATTATTATCTTGCAATAAAAAATTTGAAATGTTTCTTTATATGTGGCTACATTATCCTTGAACTAATTCAATAAAATTGACAATGGCAACCGAACATTAAAATAGTAAGCAATATTGTTTTGTATTTGGGCATAAGTTCATTAACCAATCAACCTTCAAATTCATTGATCATATGGAACATCACTCTCCTGCTCCAACAAATAAGCTCAGGTCTGAAGAGAATTTGGGGGATTAGTCTATATTTTGATGAAATTGAACATCAGATATTTTTGTATTGAACCTATTAATTAATGAGTCAAACATAAAATTATTGGAAAATTTGACTTTTTTTTGTTTGTTCGTGCTAGATAACATGCTTATTTAGCCATTTGAATTTTTTTTAAGTAGTATTAGTGATGTTTGAATTAGTTAGAATTAAATTTGAATGGTAAAGAACAGTTAGATTATAAATATGATTCCTTAAGTACATTAGCCAGTGTTATATAGTTAAAAGTCATATAATTCTAATGGAAATGTTGGAATTTTCTAATAGTTTATTAAACAACATAGCAATACATAATAATAACAATAATATAACATCACAATATATATTATACAATAATATATAACATAACAATAATAACAATTTAAGTTCCAGGGAAAATTTTAGGGGCTAATATTCGCAGGTGGGCTAATTTTCTATACTTTTTCCAAAAACAAAATTCGTTAATTTCCATTTTTTTCTAAAAATGATTCGCCCAAAATTTATAGTATGAAATTATTTTACCCTAAAAATCACAAAAAAATATATAGAGACTATATAAAATTATTATAAATTAGAATATTTTTAAAAAAATATCTCCAAACATTTTATAGATTGCATATTATGGAATAATGGGATTCGTCAAGGTTTCCAAACTTTAAGATAAATTTCCATCCTTAAATTTTTCATTGAATTTAACATATTTCAATATATCATAGCATAACATAACAATATAAGAAATATATAATGTGATATGTATAACAATATAAGGAATATACAACATAACAATAACATATAACATAAAAGCTAAAGCCATATAGTTCAAATGGCAAGGTTGGAATTTTTCAATAGTTCGCTAAAAAAACATACCAATATATAATAATAACAATAATGTAACAATAGTTCAAAAAAAAAATGATATATATTACATAAGAATATATAACATAACAATTTAAAATAGTTCAATATAACATACCATAACATAACAATATATAATTCATAGCATGACAATAAAAAATAACATAACAATATTAGAAATATACAATGTAATATATAACAATATAATAAAGATACAACATAACAATATAAAATATAACATAACATAACAATATATAACATGACATAACAATGAGAAATATAAGAAGTATATAACATTTAACATTAACATATAACAAAAAGTAATATAATAAATAACATATTGTAATATGAGAAATATACAACAATATTTTTAAGAGATATAATAACATAATAAGAAATATAACATAACATTTAACATCTACTCCATATAAGAAATATAATGTATAACAATTTAACAATATATATAGGATTGTTAAAAATTGGGGAAAAATGGCTCTGATTTTTTGCGAAGGATCAAACCTGCAACTCTCGCGAGGGTTTGGAAAAATCTCATGAGTTGACTGCAGCTCCATCGATGGATTCAAGACAATCTTGATCTGCTATTATTGTCTAAGTGCAGAGGTTTGGCATTTGGACAGGTATATTTGGTTTGGGGTGATTGTATGTCAGGTATCGAGGAGGCATCTGAAGGGCTACAGGTCAAGATTCGCTTGTAGAGATGGATGAAGATCGTGTATATTATTCAGCTAACCCTTATGAACATATGTTGATCTGGACAGAGTTTCCACCTCAACATATCCATATGGATTCACCAGCAGTAGAAGGGATATCAGCTTCACGGGTTTTTGATGTTATGGTTTCTCCGGAGGTGGATTTTGGATGCCCTACTTCTCATGATTTTGAAAATACCTTTGTAACCAGTCATATCCTGCTAGGGCTATAGAGTTATGGGTTTATTGAGGATCCCTTTTTCAATATCAAGTTGATATTCCAATTCATTCGCCATCCTCTTTGCAATTTCTGGAGACATGCATCAACCCTAACCCAACATTCGATCTCAATGAAGGCAGAATCTATCAGGTTGGGAATTCTCGAGGTACAATTTATTTATCTGAGTCGGGTCCCTCTAGGGTTTATTTTTCAGTGGATGGTGGTCAGGAACATCACTTAGATGTTATAACCCTAACTCAGGACCTCCAAATTTCGGCCCCTTTTCATACCTTCAGGTTTTTTGTTGGCATTCCTATCATTTCATTGAATTGTTAGCAAGTGTAAGCTAGGGTTATCACTTCCTCATAATCTCCCTCTCAAGATATCAGCAATTCAAATGAGGGCATTCAGAAGAAGCGACAAAAGAAATCTAAGAGCACCAAAGTTAGAGAAAGAGGAAGGTTTTTGGTATTAGGGGAGGGCATTAGGTTGGACGATGTCATGGAAATGGTTGACAGTGTTCTAGTCGGAAGGGTCCCCAACAAAGAATATTCAATGATGCATATGAATAAATCGGTCTCAGAGATATGGGGACAAATTCTGGAAATATTACCATCTGTGGTGACTATGATCAGGGGTCAGTTTTCATTACGATTCCATAGGCCAGAACATGTTTCCTGTGTCTTGTCAAAATATTGTCACATCGAAATGATGCATTTTATGTTGAAGAGATGGTCTCTCCTATTCGATCAAGAGAGATAACATCATGGGGTAGGACCAATTTGGGTTAGAATTCTTGGTTTACCACTAAAATTTTGGACTGAATATGTTTTTAGATGCATAGGGAATGATATGGGGGTCTTCTTTGATTATGAAAAAACATTTATAGAATTTGGTAAGATGGCTTATGCCCGTATTTTGGTGCATCTCTACACCAGAGAAGGGATGGTGGAAATTATGAATCTACAATGGTAGGGTAACATTAGACTAAAGAAAAAGCAACCGCTCAAAGGCAAGCAACTTAATGAATAGTAGTTAAACCCGAGAGACTCCTAATTATTGAGAAGTGAATGAAATTCATTCCAGTTCTCAGCATGACGCATACCACCGCACACAGTATTGACATATTTATCGTAACAACTCACAACCTCCTTGATCTTTTTACTTTAGTTTTTCTTATCTATTTTTTTATCCTTAGGCTTTAGAGATCCCTATGGTTACATTGTTCTTGTCGTGGTACCTTGTTCTTGTTGAATCAGAGAATACGCCACCCACCCTATGGGTACCTTGTTCTTATTGCCTATGGGTACCTTGTTCTTGTTGGGTCCCCTTTCAATGTTGGAGGTGTCATGAAGTTAGACATATTTACAAGGAATGTCACCTGCTTGCAAAAGAAAAGTCGTTAGTAGATTCGGCGAATGGGAAAGAAGGGCATCGTGCGGGTTCAAATGTTCTGAATCGAACGCCTCAAAATACTTTAGTTCATATGCCAAGAGGTCAGGATATGGAAAAAGAGAAGCATGTCTCTTGTGCTCATCCTCCATCTCCGAGGGTCACTAAAGCTCGCGCAACAACAACAGGTCCACCTCCGGGTATTTTTTCCTCCTTCCCAACTCTTGGTCCATATAGTTTGAATGATCCAGTTGTATCTTGTCAGTTTCAGATTTATGGACTTATTTTTTCTCGTTGCTATTTAACTTCAATTTCCTGTGCCTCGGATTCTGTACCTGCATGGTGCCCGCCCCCTTTACCTACCAAACATGTACTATCTCATATCATTGTGGTTGATAGGGGTAATACCTCGTCTGATTCCAATACTATCCATATATATTCTATGTGATCTTTGACCAAATAGTATGATGTTATTAGGCGAGGCCTTGGGCTGTTGTCCCCTCCAAAAGTGCCCAAATCATCCTGAGGTAGATTGTCTTTTATATATAAATCCATCCATAAGTCCAGTATGGACGTCATTGAGGGAAGAAATTTATCACTTGAAGGGGTTCTTAGAGAAAGAGGTGTTGGTTTAATGATGAAGTGGATAATATTTAATTGTAGAGGGTTGGATAACCTTGCCAAGAAACTAGCCCTTAGGAGATTTTTTGATTTAGAGAAGGTTGATGTGGTGTTTCTTCAAGAGACACTCAATATAAGTTCCCATATATGCACGGTCCTGGAAGTTATTAGACTTGTTTGGACCTTTCATGCCTTAGATGTTCAAGGTATATTTAGTGGCATTATTATAGGTATATATTGTAGATCAATGAATATTTTAAATGTCTGGGGGAGGGAAGGAGTACCAATGGCGAACGTTTTTTTATAAAAATTAGGGATGGAATTCAGATTAGTAAATATATATGGCCCATGTCACAATCGTGTGAATTTATGGTAGGAAGTCATGATATATTCGTTTATGCATATGGACAACATAATTCTGGGGGTGATTTAAATTTTCTATGGGTCATGCAAAATCGTGGGCAAACCATGCTTAGGTAGACACCCTCTCAGATTAATTGTATAGATGTTGGAGAATAATAATCTGATTGACATTTTTGTGGCACATATACATCCTACCTAGAGAAACTGGACAACTCGATATGCCATGCTAGCTAGGTGCCTTCATTTCTTTCTCATCAAGGAGGCTCTAATGGAAAAAATTTAAAAGATTAAGCAATGGGTTTCTTAGGGAGGAATTTCATATCATTCACCTATCTATCTAGATATATCTGGTATCCACAAAACCAAGTGCCCCATTTAAATTTTTCTCAACATGGTTAATAGATGAAGACTACCAGCGCATTCTTAAAGAACCTTGGCAGGTGAGAACACCAATAGAAGGGTAGTTGGTGTCTAAATTTTTTGTTAGGAATATTACCTGTATAAAGAAGAGGACAATAGAATGGGAAAAGGAAAAGAAAAATAAGGATGAAGAAGCACTTAGGAACATAGAATATGCATTAGCTAGGTTAGAAGTTCCAGATGGAGATGGGTCAGTATCTATTGAAGCAAAATCCTAGGTCGTTAAACTCGAATCTGAGAGACTCGGGATTTTAAAAGAAAGGGAATAATGTTGTAGGATTAAGAGTAGAGCCATATGGCTTCAATATGGAGATGAAAAAAAAATTAACAGTTTGAAAAAGGACAGATGGCTAGCAATATTATACGGTCATTGGAGGACGAAGAGGGCTCATATGTTCAATCCTTTAGTAGTTTAGAAAATGGGTATTTCTCATTTTGGGAAATTATTTAAATCTCCTCGGGAGGCTTCTCTTGCTAAAATTATAAATTTTATTGGACTCTTCCCCAAATTTGTAGATGAGGAAAATGAGGTGTTGAATGAGACGATGTCTATGGGGGAACTAGAAGAAGTTCTTAAATCGTTTAATAAAGATAAGAGTCTAGGCCAGGACGACTAGCCTGTGGAATTTTTTTTGGCTGTCTTTGATTTGAAAGGTCAAGACATTCTTGGGGTCATAGAAGAAAGTCAAAAGAATGGAAGAATATATGTTGCGTTCAATGTCACCTTTATAGCCTTAATTCTGTGTTACACAGTAATTTGTCACCGTCCCTGCAATCCCCATCCCGCACATTGGAGGGTTCATTCCATGACCTGTGGGCAGAGTTAAGACTTGAAAATAATTTCATTGCATCCCTCTGAAGATGAGCTTTAATTGCCCCGAAGACATCTCCTTGCCAAAAACCCTAAAAATAGCTCTTTTTCCATTGGCGCGGTTCCATAGTTCAACCCTCGCGCCAAGAGGGAAAATACCCCAAAGAGGGCGTGCCAATTGGCGCTCTGTCATAGAGCCGCACCCGCGCCAACCATATTAAGAGGTGTTTTTTAAAAATAAGAGGCGGAAATTTCATCCTAACAAATTCCTGGACTGATATCTATCTTGAGTTGGGTGGTTTGGCTACGGATTTCCATAGAGAGGAAGTGGTTTGCCACCTCTCATGGAAGCTTCCTTGATGATAGGGCCAATCCCATGATTATAGGGATCCCAACTTCCCTTCCTCCTCCTATAAAGGCTTGCCCATCTCCATAGCAAGCTAGTTCCAAAAAAATCCCCAAGTTCTCAAGAGCTTTCATGCTGCAAAAGCCTTCTTGATTCCCTAAGGACAAATCCAAGCAAGGAGACTATTGCCAAGTATCCAGAGAGAGAGGCTTGTCCCATCCTTGATAGGCTTTATCGAGACATGTGCTGCTGATGACCCGCCAAAGGAGAATTCGGCGTCGAAGCTTTGGTTGTATTCTTCTTTTTGACTCATTAATACTAAGCGACTATTGGTTATGGTTCCACTCTTGTTCTTGATCACGTTCATGAGTTATGTCCTCTTCGATTGACATATAGTTGTATATATTGGATTTTATGCTTGCGTTTGTGTTGTTTCTTGCATGTGCAGGTGTCCGACCACGGAGATCGTGAGGATTGTGATCTGCCAGGGCGAAGGAATGAGAGCACCACCTCTTCTACAAACAACAGCGTTGGATTCCAAGTAAGCCTTCCTCGCAAGTCAATTTATTTATGATTATGAACCTGCACCGTAGCATGTTTGATTGTTGCTAGACCCGATCTGGGCTAGTAGGGATCGCCTCTATCCGCAGAGGGGATTTACCTCCTCAACATTCTGAAATATGAAAAGCCTTGTTAATTTAATGACTTCAAGCCTATCTCTCTTTGTAACTGGATCTATAAGATTATTGTGAAAATCATTGCAAATAGCATAAAGTCTATTCCATCTCAGCATATATCTTAGGAGAAATTTTCCTTTCTAGACAATCACCAGATCCATGAAGATATAGGTATCACATAGTGTTGTACTATAAAACACCCCCTATTTACTTTAAATAAATTGGGACCCTTTAAAACTAAATAGAAATTTATGACCTTGATTTATCTTATCCCAAGTCTAAAACTTTAGGAAATAAAGGTTTTTCCCTTTTCTCTTTGATTTTTAAAAAACGCTCATCTCAAATTGCATAACTTACAAGACAAATAAGTTAAAACATATATAAGTGTTGTGAATTATGATATGCGCTACAAAATTTTCAATTTATATAGAGTTCCCACTACAAATGCTTTAAAAACCCTTTTAAAGAGAAATTGTGCCTTTTAAAAAGAATCAGCTTATGGAAATTTGGTAAAGATTACAATGGGTCGGACCCGATGAAACAATAAAGAAAAAATTATAAAGCTCCAAAGGTCTGATAAAGAGCATCAGCATGATTCCTTAGTGCATTTCACGTTTTGCAGCGAATAACCAAATGTAAACTTTTATTACCGCATAAAAATTGTGATCTGCAATTTGCGTAGATCGCATTTCGCGAAATTCATCGGTGACGAAAAACATAACTAATGGTAACAATTTAAAGTTGTGATATGCAATATTAATACTTATTACTCGAGTGCACGAAATTATTCATATATAATCAACCTGATATAATATTTAACATCTTAAATTGATATATTATACATATTACGTAAAGGTGTGTAAGAGATTTGATAGGAATAATTATGGGTTATTAATGACATTTAATGGGAGTAAGGTTCGAAATATTGAGATCTACTTCAAAATTATTTTGAATAATTAAGCGCCAGATTTATTATTATATTTTTTTAGCTCTATCCTTCTCTCCATTCATCTTATATTTGAGTTTACTATGTTCACTTGAATTCAGGAAACCGCCTAACGAAGTGAAGATAACTGGAATGACATAGAAAGGCAAGGAAATTGCCCAAACATCTATCGCTAAAGACTCAGACATGCCTCCATTGTTCTCAGATACGACCTGCAACAAGGATTGTGACAGTTCTTCATGGGAAGCAATGTACCAACTCTTTGAGGATGAAAAACCAAGAGTAATAGTCAAAATAGCTACAGCAGACGCGTCAATTTCCTCAGACTCGTCCTACTTCGACGTTGCATACTCGTTTCTTCACAAACTAGCAACGAGGCTGAAGATTCTCTCCTACACATATATGGTAAAGTGGGTAATTGACCACCTTAACATAGCAGATAGGTCATTTAAGAATTCAAAGCTGGAGAATATTTGTTTTTTCACTGCAGAATATTTGAGGAAAATGTACCACTTACCTATACCACAGAAGAATTATGATAAAATGTTTGTCCAAAGCTTTATAAAGAAGCATGCAGACCTAATGAAAGTTATAAAGGGATGGAAATATGACCAAGGCAAGATGAAATGGGACAAACTCAGTATGTACCCAATAGCACAGTTACCCTTCCCTTATTGTTATGCTGCCGAAATGTTACGTAGATTGTTTGCAAAGCAGGATACCACTAGGTTTTTTGTATACTGGGTCCCTTTAATTGACGCAATCGAAATTATTCTATTATGAATTGGGCGAACATCTTTTCTGATAATGTGGCCAGAAATATCATGGATTATAGAAGTAAAAGAAGTGTTTCCTCTAGGGCAATACTCCCCTTCTACATGAGTGCTTACATTATGGACGCAATTTTCTTTTGTTCAAGTTTTTCTATCATGGGATGGAAATGGACAACCCAAGACCCCAATCCAATCCATATTTACCACAAATCCCATAGGGAATCCGATTTTCATTTACATTTTTGTAAAATTTGCAATGGAATCATGTTACCCACGCATCATATTATCTTTAATGAAAAATCCCCTAGGATTTCTAAAGAAGCTAGCACAGACATTTTACCCGTTGCTAGATGGTTTACTGAAGATAATTTCACCTATATCAAAGTTTTCAGGAGTTATGCTTCTCCCCATTTTTTTCCCTATTATGTTCCTAATAAGCTCCTAGCTAGGGAAATTTCTTACCAAATTGTAGTAAGTGGCATTTCTAAGCAACTCAAAGATTCCAAGAAGGCCATTTGGCCTACTTTCCTTTTGCAGTGCAGTACTTTTTCACTTTTCAATATTGGTCATGCATTCAAGGAAAATTCAAATGTTACTTTATTAAATTTGTCTGTAATGCCAAAGAGGCCATTCGACCCCAATGATGTGATTAATAATTTCACTACTGAGCTTAAATTGAAACCGTTCTTTAATGAGATAGATATGTTTGTTGATTTATTTAAAGGCATGGAAAATTTCACATATGTACTGAAAAATGCATCTAGTCAGCTCAATAAAAATGACTTTGAAGATTTCCAAGCATATAGAAATAAGAGGCTGGAAAGAATCCCTTTGGATTTATTATTTATTGAAGATGTCAACAGACCAAATCTAAGCATTAGTATGGGTAATGAAGCCAATGACATGTTTGAAGACGAATCCCAAGAAAAATCTAATCACGAGTCAGGGCAATCACAACACAATTCTCATAATTCGGATCACTCTGATAATGAATCTGAAAGTAGGAATGAGAGCCCAAATAAAATAATTGATAAATTGATCAAAGGGATTTAAATGCAAACAGAAGGAG
Organism: Pinus albicaulis; assembly: GCA_034641835.2. Taxonomy (NCBI): domain Eukaryota; kingdom Viridiplantae; phylum Streptophyta; class Pinopsida; order Pinales; family Pinaceae; genus Pinus; species Pinus albicaulis. The sequence continues at coordinate 473,082,514 of CM076577.1, forward strand.
GAATTAATGGAGTTGAATCATATCCTCAAGGAGTTCAATGTATCTAGATACACCCAATCAGGAAAAGAAGTCTCAATGAAAATATTTGAAGAATGAGTGGGAAAACTTCTCCAAGGAACTAAAAACACCACAGCCAAACCTAATATTGATGAATCCACAAGTTTTCAAATGCCATAGCATTCTAAGAAATTAGTGGAAACTGCAATTTCGCTACAGCAGGTACCTGAAGTTCATGATCAAGAGATCATTCTAGCATACCCTACAGAGTAGATTTTTTTAATGATTGAAGAGATACCCTCACTTGATGTCTTCTATAGTCCCAGTCATAAGGTTGTGGCTAAGAGAAGAAAGAAGAGAATAATGGATGAAATAGTTTCAAATCTTATGAATGAATCGGTTGACGTTCTATGAAAAGACAATTGGATGATCCTACATAACATTTAATTAAGTTATCACAATACACAGGAGCATATGCTACTGCCACCATTGATAAATCCACCGAGGTACAACTTCTGCTGAAGCAAAAAGAAGACAAAGTACAAGAGTTGGAGAGACTGTTAGAACAAGAAAAGTTTAACTCCAGCAAACATATGGAAATGAAGATGTCTCAATTTCAAAAGGATTTTGAAAGAATGAATTTGCAACACCAAGTGCAGATTACAGAGAAAGAAACACAGCTTGAAGAAGCAATGGAAAAATTGAAAAGTCAGCCTCAAGTAGAGTTGTTAATTAAATAAGCACTGGAAATGAATGCAAAGCTAAAGCAACAACAAGAAACATTTTTTCAACAAGCTTCAATCACTAGCTCTTACTGTGATACAAGTAAAATCATGATCCAGCAATTGGCTAATAGGAGACTTGAGTGTGACAAAGTTGAAAATAAAATCAACGAGTTCATTCAGTGGCAAGGATCTGACTCAGGAAAGAAATTTGACCTACCTCAGATAGAAAAACTTCACAAAGATATTTTATTTAAGGATTGGGAAGTACAGTTGAGACAAGTAGAAAAGGCAACGACAAAGGCATCAAGGTTAACAAATGAAATTATTGAATCTATGAATACATTTTGAAAGTTGAACTTATTAAAGAATCCACAACGGAAGTTCTCTTAGAACTCAAGCCTTTAGAAGCAAAGTGGAAGCAAAATATAGAGATGCGTGAGGAAATGATTAAAAAGATAAATAAGTTTGATTAAAAAAACTACTAGAATTTTCTGATCAAACCTTATCATCAATGCCTAACTCTTCAGTCATTAACTGATTCAATAAAGAATTCATAGCCAGTACTTTCGAATGCAGTATTCAAAGGCCATATCAGATCAAGAATTTCACAACGAGCTCAGCTAAAGCCAATGGTGGATATTTGTCAACTCCGAGATCAAATGCGCAAAGAGGATCAACACACATAATCATGTTGTTATTTTATTTTCCTAGATTGTAGTTTAAGTTTGCTCCTTACAAGGATGGTTGTTTGAAACCTCCTCTACTTTTATGTAATAATCTATTATTAAACATATTGTAGTTTAGTATTTAAACCCTTCTCATGCATTTAGAGAAGGGACTAGAAATTTGTCAAAAACATTTGCAAAGAATGCACTTCTGTAAGTTTTTAAATTCTTTTACGGATTAATGGAATGAAATATGTGATCTTTTGACATTTGAATTTGTTTAACTGATGTTGCACTAGTGTAATCTTTAATTTTCTTGAAAGTGAAGAGGAGCATAAAACTATTGTCAGTTTATATGAGTAGGACTTCATATATATGGTACTTCTACACGTTATATTAAGTTTCCCTTTTTATATTGACAGTTATCTTTTTATCTGCATTATATATTTGAACTATTATCATAAATGAATGTTAAATGCACTTTTGTACTGATATTTTTTTATGATCTCTTATCTTATATATAATCATAAATATAAATGTGATATACATTTCACAATTCTTTTAATCAAACTACTTTGTCAAAATAATTATCTTTACATAATTTTCATCTCTTTCAAATTTTAAATAAACTTCATTACTAATAGTTGGAATATATCTTTTTAGATCGCATAAAGGAAGGAACACCCCGAGTATATAGTAGAATAGATAGTTTTAAATAAATGCATATGATAGATTAAAATCATTTCCCATTTGCATGTTATATAAGCAAAACACACCCCAAAATCATCCTTATTGGGAAACTGGTCCCTTTATCCTCAGTCGGAGCCACCACACCAAATGGAAAAGGACTTGCTCTAAGGTCTGGACTGGGGGGTTTTCCCCCATGTTGTTGCAATGGAATTCTGAGGCATCAATATTTTGGCACTAGACAGAGGGCCAATTTTTAATGGCAAGAATATTTGATTAGTCTAAAAGTAAATCTAAGAGTCTATCTCCCTCTAGATCTAAATATTTAAGATCTGAAGTTGAACATCCCTCTCCTAAGTCTCCTAGTGAAACTCAACCCATACTATCTCTAGATTTTCATCAAAATTCCCTAGAAGTTCAGTCTTTGATAGAAAACTTAGAAAGTGTATCCATTTCTGTTGAAAAGCCTGAAACTTCTCAATCATCTGAGATTAGTGTTTCATCCTCTTTACAACCTAGAAGAATATTAACTCGATTAGAAACTCAAAAGACATGAATTCCTCCTTTTGAATTTCCCATCGATACTTCTCGAAGGAAGACAAAGAAGACTGAATTAGAGTCAATCACCAGTGAGGTTTTATCTAATAATCCACCCCATTCACCTCCATTACCTCCACTCACTTCCACAACTTCCATTCCAACAATCAGTGTTACTTTAACTAGTTCCAGTACACAAACTACTACTCCTTCAACTAGTTCTAGCACTCAGCCCGCCTCTTCTTCGACTCAAACTCAATCCATCACCTCCACCGAAGGTCCAATGGCAAGAAAAGTACCTCCACCAAATGTACAACCATGGAACAATCCAAGTGTTGTACAAATGCCTGCTCCTCTTCATCCTCTCCCAAAATACCTTGAAAAATGGTTACCTAAATTTAATCATGATGATGGTCTTCCAGCTGAAGAACACATTCATAATTACATGTTAGCCATTATTTTAAAGGAGGTAGTTGAATAAGATTGTGTTGTAAGACAACTTCCATATACTCTCACGGGATCTGCAGGATCCTGGTATTTTTCATTACCTGCCCGCTCTATAACTAGATGGAATATTTTCAAAGAACAATATTTAGCCAACTTTGGAGATGACAGAACCACTGAATCACTTATCAACGATCTATCAAATATAAAGGATAAAACAGGGGAGAAAATAAAATATTTCAATTCAAGATTGAATAAGTTACTCAATCAAATTCCTACTACATCAGTTCTTGGTGCAGAAGTTCAAATTGAGTGGTATATTTCATCTTTGCCATCTAATATAGCCATTTTTGTTGATAGAGCAAAATTGCCTACATTGGAAAAAAATATGAAGGAATCTTTATTTGTAGAGAAATGCATAATTTCTCTTGAAAAGAAGAATTCCCAAGAAGATAGGAAATCCAATAAAGTATCCTTCAAAGATGATTCAAAGAAGAAGCCATCAAAATACCCTTTTAATGTAGAAGGTCTTCAAAAAGTTTTAAATACTATGACAAATGAAATGGCATATATCAAGAAACAAGTAGCCGAAAGTTCTAGTTCAAAAAAGACTTTCAGACCCTTCAAGAAAAATCAGTCTTCTAATTCTCAACCGCCCAACATCATATCTAATGTTGAGTCTCATCAAGATATAGATGAAGAGCAAACAAAAGTAGAAGAAGAAGTTTAACTAAATGGAATGTGGGATTTTATCCTACCAAATGATGAAAAACAAGAAGCTTTACCTGTAAGTACAAAGAGAAAAAACACCACTAAAGCAACACAGCCAAATCAGAAATAGAAGAACTCAATGCCTACTAAAGATAAAACAGTAAGTAAAAAGTCTACAACTAAGGCTACACAAACTAACCCTGCTACTTCATATGTTCCACCTACATCAAATACAATGGTAGTCTTTGACACCATTGAATATAATGTAGTTGAGGATATGAAAAATACCAGGGACAACATTTCAATTCATGAAATTACTAAGCTAAAACAACATCAAAAGATCTTACTCAGAGATTTGAATGCAGTTCATGCTTTAGCCTTACCTGCTCCAGTAGTAGTCCAAGTTTCTAATAAAATGGGTAAACCTCCTTCTCCTTAAACTAAAATAGATGCTAAAGATTTGATTATGATAGGTGATCGATCCATCTCTCATAGTCCTCCATTTCTTTTAACCTATGAGATCTATAATAAGAACGTCCATAATTGTTTAATAGACCCAGGGGCTTCCTCTCATATCATGCCAAAATCAGTATGTGTTAAGTTGAACATAAATCCTCAGAGTTCTCATGTTCATATAGTACAACTTGATAGAACTAAAGTAGAGGTTGTAGGAGAAATAAATTTTGTCTTATCAGATTGTCATCAAACCCTAAGGTTGCCCAGATAATTGATATATTGGTAGTTGATATTCTTGAGTTCTACGGTTTAGTTTTAAGAAAATACTAGTCTGAGAAACTTCATGGATATTTCGTAATGGAATGGTCACATATGTGGTTACCTCATAATGGAAAGCCAAACCAAATCCGGGTAGATCGAGAGAAATTCATGAAGCATACAGTCACTGATCTTGAAGGGATAAATGAGCCAGTAGAATTCAATAATAATGTTATTGGAAATTACTCAGCATAATCATTTCTTGGAAATTTTAATGTTCAACCATCACCCTTTTTCGATAATGCAGTAATCTCTCACATTGAGAATTTTTCCCAGACAGACACTTCTAAGTGTAAAAATTTTGTAGATAAACGAATAGTTAATTATTTATTTTGGATTCTTTATTTTTATGGATCTAAATCAGAAGATGGTGAAGGAGCTGGTTGTATTTTAATAAGCCCAGAAGGAGAAAAAACCATGTTAGCCTACAAACTTGAATTCGATTGCACAAACAATATAGTAGAATATGAAGCCTTAATCCAAGGTTTGTACAAAGAAATTGATCTCGACATCAAATATATGAAAGTATTAGGAGATTCGGAAATCATTGTCAAACAAGTAAGAAATACCATCCATTGTCATTATGTACATCTCAAGCATTACCAATCATTAGTCCATGAATTGACTACTTATTTCTTAGCTTTCAATATTTCTTCTGTACCCATAATACAAAATGCTAGTGTAGATTTATTGGCTAATGTAGCATCGTAATTAATTCCATCTCAAGAATTTAGTCTCGATAGATTTTCCATTAAACTGATTTTTAGACCATCTATTCTTGATAATATTACCAATTGGAGAGTATTTAATAATGATTCCGATATCATATATTTCCTTACATTTGAACGATCTTATGATAATCAAATTCTAGATGAAAATGAACATGACACTCAAATAAAGGAAGAACGAGATGAAAATACAATTCCTAAGTTAGTTGTCAAATTCTAAGACCTTATGATCTACAAGATAGGTTTAAGAGAGTTACTAATTCTAAAACTCAAAGCTCAACCTTAAGATTTTAGTTAGTAAATCATGGAATTGAGGATAAACCACAAAATGTCAATTTAGGTCTTGGTCTACCTTCTGATGAAATATTATCATTTGTCAAGATATTAAGGACTTACAAAAGTGTTTTTGCTTGGGATTATACTGATCTTAAAACATGTAACACTTTTGTTATTCGACATACTATTCCTATGATTTTAGATGAGAAACCAATACAACAAAATTTGAGGAAAATTCACCCGAAACTTGAATATAAAATCAAAACAGAGTTGAATGAACTCCTCAAAGCTAAGATCATCTTTCCAGTTAGACATTCTAAATGGGTTTCAAATTTGGCTCCTATTAGGAACAAAAATGGTGACATTAGGATTTGTATCGATTTTAGAAATTTGAATAAAGCATGTCAAAAAGACAATTTTCCATTACCAACCATGGAATAAGTACTGCAAACAGTAGTTGGTTCTGAACTCATGTCTTTTCTAGATGGATTTTTAGGATATAACCAAATCCTGGTACATCTAGATGACAGATTAAATACCAAATTTAGGACTAAGTGGGGAACTTATGCCTATCAAAAGATGCCATTTGGGTTAATCAATGCAGGTGCCACTTTTCAAAGAGCTATGGACACAACTTTCAAAGGACTCATTAACAAATCAGTGGTTATTTATCTAGATGACATTACAGTCTTTTCTAGACAAGAAACCAATCATGTGAATGACATAAAGCAAGTCTTTGAGCGATGTAAAAAGTATGGAATTTCATTAAACCCAAAGAAGTCATATTTTTCTCTAGATGAAGGAAAACTTTTAGGATTAATTGTGTCTAAGAGAGGTATCTATATTTATCCTGAAAGAATCGAAGAGATTAAAATAATTCCTTTCCCTCATAATAAGAAAACTATGCAAGCATTTCTTGACAGATAAATTTTGTAAAAAGATTTGTCCCTGACTTTTGCAAATAGTTTTACCTTTGCAAACCATAATTAAGAAAAATTCAGTCTTTAAGTGGGGACATAACGAAAGAGAAGCATTTGATTCAATCAAACAATCCATTATCAATGCCCCATTTCTTACTACCCCCAATTTTATTAATCATTTTACTTTATATATATTCTCATCAGATACATCTTATGTTGTTGTTCTGACATAGCGTAATGACCAACAAATTGAAGCACCAATATCATTTTTTAGTTCCAATTTTCAAGGTGTGGAACTAAACTATTCATCTCTTGAGAAACAAGCATTTGTTGTCTTTAAAGCTATAAATCATTTTAGGCCATCTCTCCTCAAAACTCACACCAAGATAATAGTTCCATTCTCTGCAGTGATACAATTATTGATGCAAAGAGAATTATGATAGAAAAGGGCTAACTGGGTTACTGCTTTACAAGAATATGATGTAGAAATTAGACCTTCTAAAATTGTTAGAGGTCAAGGTTTTTGCAGAATTCTAACAGGAGCACCCCATTTATCATCAAAGGAAGATTCAGGTAATAATGTGCAAATATCATAGGTAAGCCTCAACTATGCATAATCTCAATACGTTGATATTAAGTTCTATTTGAAAAATGGATATGCCCCAGCTCAACTCAGTTATAAATCAAAACGTGCTTTAATATTGAAAGCCAATCCATATGAAATGATCAATGATATATTTTTTAGAATAAAATTTCATTCTATGTTATTAAAATGTTTAGAGAAAACTGAAGCAGAGAAAGTTTTGCAGGAACTCCATGATAGATCAGCTGGAGGACATTTTGGAGGAAATACAAAAACACATAAAATCCTGCATGCAGGTTACTATTGACCAACACTTTTCAAAGATTATCATGAACATACAAGGAAATGAAAATTTTGTCAAAGTGCATCTCAAAGATAAAGGAAACCATCTTTCCAATTACAACCAGTTAATATCAAACAAACATTTGAAGTTTGAACAATGGGGATTAGATATAATCGGTGAGATCATTCATAACTCTTCCAAACGACATAAATCCTCATAGCTACAGATTATTTTACTAAATGGGCAGAGGAAATTCCACTAAAGGTAGCCAAATCTGAGAATATTATTGAGTTCATTGATCAGTTTATCATAACCAGGTTTGGTTTACCCACCGCTTTAATGTTCGATAATGCATCATATTTCTCAGGAGATGTTATGATATAATTTGCAATCAAAATTGGTTTTAAACTTAAATATTCTACTAATTACTATCCGCAAGGAAATGGCTTAGAAGAATCCATAAATTAAAACCTTATTAGAATCATCAAACGAACTGTTGACCAAAACCAACGAAATCGGCACAAGTCATTGACATTTTCTCTTTGGGAAAATCAAATAACTCAGAAGGCCTCCATTGGCACTTCATTCAATCTTGTTTATGGAAAATAAGTTTTTCTTCCTACCAATGTTGTTATTCCTTCTCTTGCCTTAGTTAAATTTATTGATGAATCCCCTTCTTCTTCCTTGCAAGTAAGACAATTTCAAATTCTTAAGCTTGAAGAAGAAAGAGAAAAACATAAAGTTATTCATGCACATCATCAGCAAATAGTTAAATCTTCATTTGATACAACTTCTGTCACTCCTAAAACATTCCAAATTAGTGATCTAGTATTGAAATGGAACAAATCACATGAGGAAAAAGGTAAACACACCAAATTCCAAAGGTCGTGGCTAGGTCCATTTCAAATCATTGAAGAAATAGGCCCATAAACATTTTGATTGCAAGATCTATGAGGCAAAAGAGATTCTTTGCCTATTAATGGACAGATTTTAAAGAAATATTTTTTCATAGGAGGTAACCCCTTCTATTCCATGTATAATACTTTCTTTTCTTTTCCTTAGGAAAATAAAAGTTGCATAGTATTAATTTTTGGCTTTTCAAGTAAACATCTCAGAAAATCTTTTTGATTTATCGCTTATAGAAATAAGAATTGTTAAGGACACAATCAAAAGATTTGAATATCAAATATATTCTATTTTACTGAAAGATGTAATTTCATTGAAGTTATTTATTCTCTAATGAACTCTCATCTTTATGTTATTCTATTATCAGATAATAAAATAATATTTAACATAGTAAAGACTCTTTTACAGATAAGAAATCTTAAACTCTAAAAATTATCATCAAGAATCCTTAAAAGAACCAATGATTCAACCCCATCTGGGAAACTTATCAATTTTTATAAAATAATTTAAAAAATTATGCTAAAAATATTAGAAGATAATAAGTCTCATCAAGAACTTGTTTACCATGTTCATAGGGAAATAGTTGAATTGACATTACCAATATTTTCTACCAAAACAAGGTAATGACTTGAGATTATATCAAAAGGACAAGGGGTCTCATCAAGAGTCAGCTTGATCATTTTAATTAAACTAGTGAATGGAATTTTCAATATTTGGTTACCAAGCCAAGACAATGGCTTTTAAGTGATTAAAAATACAATAATAAAATATCTATAGAAAAGAAAACAAGTTCCAAAAGAGATAAAGTATATAAAATTGAAATTTATTTTGAAGATTGTAAGAATGACTGGATGGGACAATGAATCATTTTTGGGTGAAAGGTAACCCTACCAAAATGTTAAATTGCCTATTGGATTAGAGGCTCTACCTGTGATAAAATATTATATATTTATAAAGCTAATCTGAAAGAGCCACCTACTTCATCTTTTTGAACTTAGTAAAGACTAATATAGATATTCATAATTTTATTTTTAAAAGAGGAATTATTATGAATTATAATTAAGAGAGATTTTCTTTCTTATTGAAATATTATTTATTGAAATTCATTCCTACAACTATTTTTATTTTGAAAAAGATTTTAGAAATTTCAAAAAACTAATCGGAGATAGCTAGTTCTCCCAAGTGAATCGCCAATTGTTGTACTGTACAACACCCACCATTTACATTAAATAAATGGGGACCCTTTAAAAATAAATAGAAATTTATGAGCTTGATTTTATCTTAGCCTAAGTCTAAAACTTTAGGAAATAAAGGTTTTTCCCTTTTCGCTTTGATTTTAAAAAGAGCTCATCGCAAATCGCATAACTTACAAGATGAATAAGTTAAAACATATATAAGTGTTGTGAATTGTGATATGTGATACAACCTTTTCAAGTAATATATAATTCCCATTAAGAATGCTTTAAAAACCCTTTTAAAAATAAATCGCATCCCGCCTTTTAAAAAGAATCAACTTATAGCAATTCGGTAAAGATTGTGATGGGTCGGACCCGACGAAACAATAAAGCAACAATTATAAAGCTCCAAAGTTCCAATAAAGTGCATCATCATGATTCCTTAGTGCATTTCACGTTTCACAGTGAATAACCAAATGTAAAGTTTTATTACCGTATGAAAATTGTGATCTATGATTTGTGCCAAATCGCATTTTGCGAAGTTCATCGGTGACGAAAAACATAACTAATGGTAATAGTTTAAAGTTGCGATATGAGATATTAATACTTATTACTCAAGTGTGTGAAATGATTCATATCTAATCAACCTGATATAATATCTAATGTCTTAAATTGATAAATTATACATATTATGTAAAGGTGTGTAAGAGATTTGATAGGAAGAATTATGGGTTATTAACGACATTTAATGGGAGTAAGGTTCAAAAGATTGATATCTATTTCAAACGTGTTTTTAATAATTAAGCACAAGTTTTTTTATTATATTATTTTAGCTCTATCCTTCTCTCCATTCATATTATATTTGATTTTACTCCGTTCACTTGAATTCAGGAAACCACCTAATGGAGTGAGGATAACTGGAATGACAAAGAAAGGCAACGAAATTTCCTAAACATCTGTTGTTGAAGACTCAGACATGCCTCCATTGTTCTCATATATGACCTGCAACAAGGATTGTGGCAGTTCTTCATGGAAAGAAATGCACCAACTCTTCGAGGATGAATCAAATGCATTAGTTTCCTCAGACCCATCCTACTTCGATGTTGCATGCTCGTTTCTTCACAAAGTAGCAGTGAGGCCAAAGATTCTCCCCTACAAAGATATGGTAAATTCGGTAATCGAATACCTTAACATATTACATAGGTCATTTAAGAATTCAAATCTATAGAATATTGGTTCGTTCACTGCAGAATATTTGAGAACAATTTACCACTTACCCATGCCGCAGAAGAATCATGATAAATCTTTTGTCCAAAGCTTTACAAAGAAGCATGCATACCTGATGAAAGTTATAAAGGGATGGAAAGATGACCAAGGCAAGCTGAAATGGGACAAATTCGGGATGTACCCGATAACACAGTTACCCTCCCCTTATTGTTATGCTGCATGAATGTTATGTAGATTGTTTGCAAATCAAGATACCACTAGGTTTTCTGTAGATTGGGTCCCTTTAATTGACGCAATCATCAATTCTTATATTATGAATTGGGCGAACATCTTGTCTGATAATTTGGCCAGAAATATCATGGATTATAGAAGTAAAAGAAGTGTTTCCTCTAGGGAAATACTCCCCTTCTACATGAGTGCTTACATTATGGACGCAATTTGCTTTTTTTCAAGTTTTTCTATCATGGGATGGAAATGGACAACCCAAGAACCCACTCCAATCCATATTTACCACAAAGCCCTTAGGGAATCTGATTTTAATTTACATTTTTATAAAATTTTCAATGGAATCATGTTACCCATGCATCAGATTATCTTTAATGAAAAAGCCCCTAGGATTTCTAAAGAAGCTAGCACAGACATTTTTCCCATTGCTAGATGGTTTGCTAAAGATAATTTCACCTGTATCAGAGTTTTTGGGAGTTATGCTTCTCCCCATGTTTTTCCCTATTATGTTCCTGATAAGATCCTAGCTAGGGAAATTTCTTACCAAATTGTAGTAAGTGGCATTTCTAAGCAACTCAAAGATGCCAAGAAGTCCATTTGGCCTACATTCCCTCTGCAGTGCAGTACTTTTGCACTTTTCGATATTGGTCATGCATTCAAGGAAAATTGAAATGTTACTTTATTAAATTTGTCTGTAATGCCAAAGAGGCCATTCGACCCCAATGATGTGATTAATAATTTCACTATTGAGCTTAAATTGAAACTTTTCTTGAATGATATAGATATTTTGTTGATTTATTTCAAGGCATGGAAAAGTTCATATATGTACTGAAAAATGCATCCAGTCAGCTCAGTAAAAATGACATTGAAGATTTACAATCATATAGAAATAAGAGGCTGGAAATAATCCCTTTGGATTTATTATTTATTGAAGATGTCAACAGACTGACTCCAAGCATTATTCTGGATAATGAATCCAAGGACATGTCTAAAGACGAATCCTAGGAGAAATCTAATCACGAGTCAGGGAAATCACAACATAATTCTCAGAATTTGGATCACTCTAATAATGAATATGAAAGTAGGAATGAGAGCCCCGATAAAATAATTTATAAAGTGATCAAAGGGATTGAAATGCAAACATAAGGAGGAATTAATGGCACTGGATCATCTCCTCAAGAAGTTCAACATATCCAGAATACACCCGATCAGGCAGAGAAGTCTCAGCCAAAATATTTGAAGAATGAATGGGAAAATTTTTCCGAGGCATTATGAACACCACAGCCAAAACCTAATAATGATGAATACACAAGTTTTGAAACTCCATAGCATTCCCAGAAATTAGTGGAAACTGCAATTCTGCTACAGCAAGTACCTAAATTTCATGATCAAGAGATCATTCTAGCATACCCTACAGAGCAGATTGTTTACAAATTGAAGAGATACCCTCACTTGATGTCTTCTACACTCCGAGTCATAAGGTTGTAGTTAAGAGAAGAATGAGGAGAATAATGGATGTAACAGTTTCAAATCTTATGAATGAATCTTTTGACGTTCTATGGAAAGACCCTTTGGCTAATCCTACAGAACATTTAACTAAGTTATCACAATACGCAGAAGCATATGCTACTGCTGCCATTGATAAATCCACTGAGGTACAACTTCTACAGAAGCAAGAATAAGACAAAGTACAAGATTTGCAGATTCTATTAGAACAATAAAATTTTAACTCCAGCAAACATATGGAAATGAAGATATCTCAATTTCAAAAGGATTTTGACATAATGAATTTTCAACACCAAGTGCAGATTACAGAGAAAGAAATACAGCTTGAAGCAGCAATGGACAAATTGAAAAGTTAGCCTCATGTAGAGTTTTTTATTAAAGAAGAAAAGAAATGAATGTAAAGCTAAAGCAACAACAAGAAACCTTTTTTCAATAAGATTCAATCACCATATATTACTATGATAAAGTAAAATTATGATCCGGCAACTGGCTAACAGGAGACTTGGATGTGAGAAAGTTGAAAATAAAATCAATGAGTTCATTCAGTGGAAAGTATCTGACTCAGGAAAGAAATTTGACCTACCTTAGATAGACAAATTTCACAAAGATATTTTATTTAAGGATTGCGAAGTACAACTGAGACAAGCAGAAAAGGCAACAGCAAAGGCATCAAGGTTAACAAATGAAATTAGTGAATATGTTAATGAACAACTTTTGAAAGATGAACTTATTAAATAATCCACAATTGAAGTGCTCTTGGAAATCAAGCCATTAGAAGCATAGTGGAAGAAAAATACAGAGATGCAGGAGGAAATGATTAAAAAGATAAATAAGTTTGATAAAAAAACTACTCAAATTTTCTGATCAAACCTATCATCAATGTCTAACTCTTCAGTCATTAACTGATTCAACAAAGAAGGTGTAGGCAGCACTTTCGAATGCAGTATTCAAAGGCCAGATCAGATCATGAATTTCGCAGCTATATTAGCTAAAGCCAATGGTGGATATTTTTCAGCTCCGAGATCAAATGCGCAAAGAGGATTAGCACACATAATCATGTTGTTATTTTATTTTCCTATATTGTAGTTTAACTTTTTTCTCCTTACGAGGATGGTTGTTTGAAACCTTCCCAATTTTTATGTAATAATAAATTTTTAAACATATTGTAGTTTAGTATTTAAACCCTTTTCATGCATTTAGAGAAGGGTCTAGAAAGTTTTCAAAAACATTTGCAAAGAATGCACTTCTGTAAGTTTGTAAATTCTTTGATGGATTAATGGAACGAAATCTGGTATCTTTTGACAGTTGAAGTTGTTTAACTGATGTTTCACTATTGTACTCTTTAAATTGCTTGAAAGTGAAGAGGAGCAGAAAACTATTGTCAGTTTATATGAGTAGGACTTTGTCTATATGGTACTTCTACACGTTATATTAACTTTTGCCTTTTAGATTGACAGTTATCTTTTTATCTGCATTATATATTTGAATTGTTATCATAAATGAATGTTATCTGAAATTTTGTACTGATATTTGTTTATGATCTCTTATCTTATATATAATCACAGATATAAATGCGATATATGTTTCACAATTCTTTTAGTCAAACTACTTTGTTAAAGGAATTATCTTTACATAATTTTCATCTCCTTCAACTTTTAAATAATATTCATTATTAATAGTTGGAAGATATATTTTTAGATTGCATAAAGGAAGGAACACCCTGGGTATATAGTAGAACAGATAGTTTTAAATAAATGCATATGATATATTAAAATCGTTTCCCATTTTCATGTTATATAAGCAAAACATACCCCAAAATCATCCTTATTGGGAAACTGGTCCCTTTATCCTCAGTCGAAGCCACCACACCAAACGGAAAAGAACTTGCTCTAAGGTCTGGACTGGGTGGTTTTACCCATGTTGTTGCAACAGAATTCTGAGGCCTCAACACATAGGAAGGTCTACATTCTTTGAAAATTAAGAAACTGAAGGGTATGACCTTCAAAATTGATCTATCTAAGGCATATGAGAAGACTAGCTGGCTATACTTGCAGATGTTACTGACTCACCAGGGATTACCCCATGAATTTATTAATTGGATTATGTGTTGTATCTCCTCTGTATCTTACAGTATTCTCATTAATGGGTTAGCATCCAATTTCTTTGATGCAGAGCGTGGATTCAGGCAGGAATGCCCTTTATCACAGTTACTCTTCCTATTTTTTATGAAAGGCTTGAGTAGATTGATCACTAAAGAAAAGAATCAGGGGAGATTTAAATGTGTCAAAATAGCAGAAAATATAATTTTGTCTCTTTTACTTTTCATGGATGATGTTATTATATTTTTGTATGGGACGGTTAGTGATTCTATCATATTCAATTTCATTCTTAATGTATTGTGTTAGGCGACAAGGATGGTTTGAAACCAAGAGAAGTCTACTTTGATAGCATTAGGATGTTCTCAGTATGAAATAGATTATGCAAAATAGATATTTCCATATAGAATCCTTGCTTTTGAAGAAGGTCTCAAATATCTGGGTTTTCGACTCAAACCCAATACCTATAAAATCATTGGTTGGACACGGTTGGTTGCCAAGGTTGAAAAAAAAATTATTCGGCACCATCATTGGTTATCTCGAGCATGGTTACTAGTTCTAATAAAATCGATATTGGAAGAAATTCTTGTATATTGGAAGTCTCTGGCCTGGATCCCAAAAGGAATATTATCTAGAATCCAATAGTTGTGTTGTGGGTTCCTTCGGCGTGGGAGCAAGGATGGTAGAACTTTTTCATGGGTTAAATGGGTTCACATTGCATTGCCTAAGAAATGGGGAGGATAAAGGATGAAGAATCATGTATGCTTCTCTTAAGCCCTTACAGAAAAGTTGGTTTGGAAAATCCTTTATAAAAATAATTTATGGACAAAGGTGGTTTTCAGAAAATACATTAGTCTGCACAATATAAATGAATGGACTAGAAGGCCTAGTTGGAATAGAAAGTACATTTCAACCATCTGGTGATATGTTTTGAACTCTATTGAATTCATTTGAGCAGGCCTGTCTTGAAAAGTAGGATCAGGAGAAAAGATACACCTTAGCTTGGATGCATGGTCTACGTGTGGGAATGCACACATTCTCCCCCACGACCTCATCTGATTTCTAGAGTCTTTTGATATAATGACTCTAAATCATATTACAGATCCAGATGATTCTACTATATTTGGTCAGGCATTGAAATATGCACTGGATCTTAGGATCCCTGCAGCATGGCAACAGGTTTGGAAAATTATATCAATTCTCGATTGGAATCTTACATATCGATACAGGATAGGGAAGATGAATTATTTTGGGTTATTTCTCAACAGGGAAATTATTCACCAAAATATAGATATCATTTTATCTACATTGATCATGAGCCCCATAATTATGTGGTGGTGGCGACCATTGTGGAAATTAAAGGGCCTGCCTAAAGCTAAGATCTTTATGTGGTTCTTATTATGTAACAAATCTCCTATATGAGACAATTCACAGTGTCATTCCTTTCAGGGTCCCTCCTGGTGCATTCTTTGTAGGAACGATGAAGAATCTATTGATCATTTATTTATTCACTACCCTATAGCAACTGAAATATGGAATTAAGTATATCAAATGATGGCTATCAATATCAGGTGGTCAAGAGATTCTATTCAATATGCATGGGAATCCTAGTGGAACCAATCACGCCCTTCAAAATTGTGTAATTTACCTCTGTTGGTTTGTTGGAGTTTTTGGATCAGAAGAAGCAAATTCATTTTCCATGAGAAGGCTCATAATTGGTTCTTATTCGTTTCTTGCATTTCTGCTATGTACAATATGATTCTGGATGAAGATCCTAGGCAACAACATAGAAATGTAGTTGACGAAACCATTAATAAAACTATTCCCTTGGCATATTTTTATGGCTCAAAACAGCAGATAGCCTTGTGGAGGTGGTGTTGTATTATATATTAGTGATGATCATTTCTTTAAGATGTGGATGGGATTAGGGAGAGGCACAAATAATTATTCAAAGCTAAGCAGTCTAAGACATCTTCTGATTTTTTCCCTTGAGAAATGATGTCATCAACTTCAGCTCTTTGGAGGCTCAAAAAATTTCATTAATTGGTTCAATCTACAATTTGAATGTCACGTGCACACACTTAGGAATTTATTTGAGGATTTTTTATCTTTAAATCACGTTTTGACTATATATCATGTCTTCATATTTACAGGGAAAGGAATCAGCTTTATGATAACCTTTCCAAGGAGGCAGTGCAACAACCTCTTGTTTATTGGATGATTCAGGAGCACAATGGTCATGACTTCTATCATTTCTTCCACGGGCCTTTCATAGATCATCATGCGCAGGGGGCAGCAGTGCCCTGATTTTATGCAGATCATAGATGGAGATTTTCATTATATTTTTGTGCTTTTTTGGCGAGTTCATAGATACATGTATATGTTTTATTTATATTATGTATTGGCATCTTATCATCAGTTATATTACATTCCATCATAGACATTTCTTAGTATGTGGTAGCACCACCAATTTTAGCATATGCTCCTTTTGTAGCATCAACAACATGTAATTTTCAATATTTCACATAATAAAAGTTATGATTTTTCCTTGGGAAAAAAACAATATATATAGCATAACAATAAAAATACAACAATTTTAGAAATTATACAAACAATATGTATATCATGGATTCAATCCGATCTAACAATGTATTAAAGCTACATACAGAATCACTTCTACAAATAAATTGCAGAAATTAAACACAATCGCCAATCACATGAAGCAAAGAAGAATCATTTAAACCACAACACAGATAATTTCCTGGTGAAAGCTTGCTGCTAAAAATCCCACTATATTATATTGTATATTCAGCGTGGATACATGAAACAATTACAATATTCTCTTCTCACAAGAATCTCATGTACTCAGCTAATTGTCTCACACTGTCCTGGACAAAACTGACCAACACTTTTCCAATTCTCAACCTCTAAACAGTCTACCTTGCTTGTGCAATTCTTGATGAATGCAATCCCTATTCTTTAAAAATTTTGGCCTTCCTAAACTACACAAGGATCATGGGCAATCCAATGAGTGTTTGGTTGCATGGGTGCAACCCAATAATCCTACAAATGATAGTTGACATCCCTTTCACCTATATCTCAACTGGGTCTCCATTAGAACTGACATGCAGCTAATAATAGTAAATCATTAGTTTCATGTTAGATCATTGATTGTGAATTAAATAATATTTAACTCATTTGATCTCTCACTAGTGCAACAAACATTTACAACTAGTTCAACTGACTTTAACTCACTTAACTAAGTTAACTGATTACACATGCATTAAACTAATGCACCAATTGCACTTCGAACTCTGTTACAACTGTAATTACTCAGCATGCCTCACCAACTACCCTCAACTTGAAATTCATGAGCTAACTGAGTTTATCATACTCATTTAACTATTAAAAATGATTATGATATAAGATTAGATTTTATTGTCCATTTTAATTAAGGGAAAATTAAAATAGACAATGCACCAAATTTACCCCACACTAGTGTAGGTGCTGCTAAGACCTCCTGGTCCACACTAGTGTAGGTGCTTCTTGGACCTCCTGGTCCCACACTAGTGTAGGTGCTTCAATTTCTTGTTGTACTTAAACACTCCCTCACAACAAGAAAGGGATTATCATTCACCTTGATCTTACCTCTATGGTATTCGAATTTTCTCCTAGTGAGCGCCTTCGTCAGAATATCTGCATTCTGATCTTCTGTGGGAATGTACTGAAGTAAAATTATGCGCCTCTACACAAAATATCTGAGATGGTGGTATTGGATGTCTATGTGCTTGGATATATCATGAAACATAGGATTAACAGAGAGTTTAATGCAACTCTGGTTATCACAATGTATCACTGTCGAATCCATCTGAGAACCAAAAAAACCAACCAGGATCTTTCCCATCCAGATGGCCTCACATGCAGCTTGACTTGCTGCCATGTACTCTTCCTCTACTGAACTAAGTGCAACAGATCATTGCGTCATGTTGTACCAAGAAAATGGTGTTGATCCTATGCTGAAGATCCCTCCTGATGTGCTCCTTATGTATGATCGACTGCCTGCCCAATCTGCATCTGTGAAACCTTGAAGCTTCACTCCCTCTGTCTGTTTGTACCATAATCCAGACTCTATAGTGCCCCAGAGATATCTCAATATGTGCTTCCCCTCCTTCCAAAAGATCTTGGTAGGCTTAACCATAGCTTGACTCAGCTGGTTAACTGCGTAGAAAATTTTTGGTCTAGTGTTCACCAAGTACATCAATGAACCTACTAGCTTTTTGTAGACAATAGCATCCACTACCTCTCCTGAAGTAGCATCCTCTTTCCTCCAATTTCCTGGAAGAGGACTGACCATGGGTTTATAACTCTCCATGTGAAACTTACCCAATATCTCTTTGGCATACTTGCCTTGAGAAACAAAAAGTTTACCATCTTGCTGCCATATTTCCAAACCAAGAAAATAATGAAGGAGTCCCATTTCCTTCATTTCAAACTCATTTGCAAGATACTCCTTGCATGAGTGTATCAGCTGCTCATCACGTGTCAAAAATTAGATCATCAACATAAAGTACAATAATCAAGAGCTTACCATCAACCACAATCTGGTACAGGTTTGCATCCACTTCACTTTTGGTGAAGCCCAACCTGGTGAAATAGTTGTCAATCCGAGTGTACCAAGCATGAGGTGCTTGCTTCAGCCCATACAATTCTCTCTTGAGTCAACACACATGTGACTCACTCTCAAATATATTGAAACTTCTAGCTGCTCTATGTGCACTTCCTCCTCAATAACTCCATTGAGAAACACAGTTTTCACATCCATTTGATGAATGTGCCACCCAATATATGCTAAGAGTGAAAGGATAGATCTAATGGAAGAGTACCTCACGATTGGTGTGAAAGTATCATCATAGCCGATCCCCTTAATATGTGAGAATCCTCGGGCCAAAAATATAGCCTTGTACTTCTCCAAACTCCCATTAACAGCTTTATTTACCTTGTAGATCCATCTAGATCCAACCATTGATTTACTGACCGGTCTTGGAACAATCTCCCATACATTGTTCTTGACAATGGAGTCATACTCCTCCACCATTGCATCAACCCAAATTGGTTTTTGCACTGCCTCTTGAAAGGAAGATGGTTTTGTCACAATAGACTTTCTCATAATATCCATGTATCCAGTAAACCTATCCGGAGACTGTCTTTGTCTAAGAAGTGAAGTATGGGCTCCTACATTCTCTGTTGTATCAAGTATCAATTTATCAGCTTATGTGGTGCGCTTTCTACCATTTCTGGTGGATGGCTCTGCATGAGTGTTTTTAGCCACTCCATGATCCTCCGCATGTGGCTGCTCCACATCTTGAGGCTCATCCTTTGGAACCAAGAGTTCCTTCTCTGCATGCAAATCTAGCTCCCTCTGAAGGGACAATCGCATGACTTTCTCTTCATCAAATTTTATATCCCGTTACACAACAGTCATTTTTTTGTTTTCAAAATACAATCAATAGATGTGAGGAGTTTTAGTGTACCCCAAAAATATCCCAATATTAGTTGTTGGTTCCATCTTCTTCCTGGCGTCTTTGGTCACATGCACATAAACAGATGAGCCAAAAATATTAAAATGTGAAACATCAAGTTTCTTACCAATAAAAGCCTCTTTCGATGTACTCATGCCAAGTATCCTACGAGGACAAAAATCCTGCACAAACACCGATGTGTTGCATGTTGGAAATATGATGCAGAGTGTTGTCCTTGATGGCAACCCACTAAATGAAGATGAAGACATGCGACTATTGACATGTGTTGTCCTTGATGGCAAACCACCTGATGAAGTTATTCTTGACTTGATGGACTTGGTAAATAATGTAAATCTGATGTTTGTTGACAATATGATGCTGAGTGTTGTCCTTGAAAAGCAACCCACTTGATGGAGATGATGACAACTTACTTGATGAAGTTGTACTTGAGAGAATATGTTCCTGATGAAGAAAATATGATGTTTCTACAGTGTGTACAGAAGGCAATGAAGAAAAGAATTCAGAATGTGCTCAAAAATATGATGAAAAGAGTATGTCTCTTTGTATACGCGGATTGGCCTAGGGGAAGTCGCGTATGCACGCGGAAAATAACGTGCCAAGTCGCGTATGGGCTAAAGCGCTCAAAAAGTGCAAAACCAAGGGTAAATTGACCCATGGTATTGGGTAATGATCCGCCTAATTGACCCCGTCCAGGTAGTTTTGGGCTCATGGTATTGTTTTGGCCCATGGTATTGAAAAAGGAGCTCATGGTATTGAAAAAGGATAAACATATATAAGGAGAAGAATTTCATTGTGCAAATCATGAGAGTGGGTGCAAGATGTCTGAGCTTGAATGAATACTTCTCTCTGAAGTATATCTGAATGGAAAGGGTTACACTTGAATGATAAATCTGAATGTATGATGCACCAATGATGAAGAAGGGGATCTAGATCTGAATTGCTCTTGTATTTGCTAGATCTGATTGTGGAAGGCTTAGATCTGTGATGAGGCGAGCATCTAGGCGAACATCTGTCTGAAGCAAAAGGGTAGATCTGAACTGAATATCTGATCTGATGAAGTATGCTACTCTGTAATGATTGAAGATCTATACGCTACTTCACCGCGGAGGAAGCGCGTATATACGCGGCTTCAGCGAAGAGAAAGCGCGTATGCGCAATAAAATATACACTGAGGTATACGCTGGTTTGTGTGGACGGAAGCGCGTATATACGCGACATCAGTGAAGTAAAAGCGCGTATGCAAACTAGGGTTTGTTGAAGCAAGGGGTATGAAATATCTGATCTGTTCTGCTGTGTTTCTGCTATCTGATCTGTGTTGATAAGTATCTGTTGGTGATGTATGTTTGTGCTTAAAAGTATGGAAAGGGTCCAGTCTGAAAGTATGATGAAATGTGGCCTGCAAGTGGTGTTCTATTGAAGTTGTTGGATCCGGTGTGAAAATTGATGAAATGTGGTCCATAGAGGTGCTGAGGGTTGTAGCCTTCAGTCAGGGGGTTGTAGCTCCCTTCCAGGTGAGGCTGGTAAACGAGATCGGGGGGTCGTAGCTCCCTTCCAGGAGAGGCTGGTAAACGAGTCAGGGGGTTGGAGCTCCCTTCCGGGAGAGGCTGGTAAACGAGCGCAGGTGGGTGCCTGCGTGCTGGTCAAGTCTGCGCCAGCACATATGTTGTAAGATGTTTTCTCTATAATAAAATATTGAAGGCTGAGCAACTGCAGCGGTGGTTTTCTCCCGGCTTGGGTTTCCACCTAAAAATCCTGGTGTTCATGTGTGATGCTTTGTGTGATGGTTTATTCTGTTCTTACTGCACATGTTTACTGCTTATTGAATATCTGATGAATAAATGATGGAATGGTTTAAGTGAATATTTAATGACATATCTAGATCTCTGTGTATACGCTAGTTTCATGAAGGGGATCCGCGTATATACGCTAGTTTACTGAAGGAAAGTAGCGTATGGGTTTTAAGGAATGAAAAAGTAAAAAGATTTGATTATGCAGTAAATACTGATTCACCCCCCCCCCCCTCTCAGTATTTTTCCCAACATTGCATGCCTCCACCCACAGATGCAATGATATGCCTTGATCATGCAACATCTCTCTTGCTGCACCAACAATTTTTTTTTCTTTCTCTCTGCGACCCCATTTTGTTGTGGGTTATGAGGTGCAATCAGTTCTCTCCAAATTCCTTCTTTAATGAAAAATTTATTGAATTCATTGGAGATTTGCTCACCACCATTTTTGCTCCTAAGAGCCTTCACATGCTTCTTCGTGTCTTTCTCCATCAGTGCTTTGAACTAAAGAAACTTTGAGAACGTCTGATATTTCTTCTGCATGAAGTAGATCCATCACTTTTGAGAAATGTCATCAACAAATATCACATAGTACCTATGCTTTGTTGTCGAAGTAGTAGATAATGGTCCACACACATCTGAGTGATCTCTCTCAAGGATCCTCGAGGCTCGATTCTTCTTCTCATGAAAGGTGGCCTTTGCATATTTTCCCATAGTACATGATCCCTTGCATGTGTCTGACTATGCAAGTGTACCCTTGGGAAGACCCATAGAAATTTGTTGCATGAATTTTAAGGCTTCGTGGTAAATATGGCCCAATATCCTGTGCCATAACTCACCCTCATCTTGGCTCACCACTTTGTCTTCCTTACCCATAAATGTTGCGCGACCATCTACATCAATTTTATAGAGATTCTTCACTCGAATCCTACTCTTCTTTGCTTCTCCTATTGTTTTTTGTCATAGAAAAGGTTTTCCTTCACTGAAAACAACATCATAGCCTCTATCCTCCAACATTGCAACTGAGACTAAATTCTTATTCAAGCTTGATACATGCATTACATATTTTAATTGAAAGGGTTTACCTGACTATCTCTGGAAGGTAATGGTACCAATCTTGGTAGCATTGTATCGCCCATCATCACCCATTTTGATATGCATCTGGAGGTCCTTCTCCTCCAAGCTACTGAAAAGTTCTTTGTCTCCTGTCATGTGAATGGATACACCAAGATCCAAACAGCACACCAATCCCATTTCACTTGACACCATGCATGCAATGAGTGAGAATTCAAGCTCAAATTGTGAGGCCAAAGCCTCACCATTTGCAGATATTGAAGCCTTCTTGTTCTTCTTCTTTTGTGGATAGTTAGTGGCATAATGCCCATGCTCATGACTGTGAAAACACTTCACTCTGGACATGTCATGCTTCTTTCCATATTTACCGGACTCAGAATTGGAATAGAATTTCTTTCCTTTCCCCTTCTTCACCTTGGCATCCAAAGCACAATCTTCTTCATCTTCATTCTTATATGAAGATCCGTCTCTGGTATTCCGTCTAAACTCCTCTTGCACCAAATCCGACCAAATTCCTTCCCAATCTGGTAGCTTTTCCCTTCCATTGACAAAGTCCTGATAACCAAGTCAACTCTTTGGAAGTCCTAGAAGATACAGGCTCACCAAATCATCATCAGCGACAGTAATTCCAACGCTCCCAAGCTCATCCCGACATTGGGAAAACGTTTTAGATATTTTGGCATGGAGTCGCATTTCTCCATCTTGATCTTCCTAAGTTTATCTTTCAATGCCAATTTCCTATGATTAATTTTGCTCTAAAATATATTTTTCAAAGCTTTCCACATTTCATATGGTATGGCTTTTCCATGGAGACTTGAGACAATTTGGTCTCGTACTCCCTCTAGTAAGATCCTCCTCGCCTTTGCCACTTTATTTTCCCATGCATCAAGATTTGCAGCATCTGTAACGATAGGTTTGGGAACATCATTGTTAATGAATTCCTTCAATTCATTGTCTTCGAGTACTGATTCCATCATGTCTTTCCAATAAATATAGTTAGATCTGCCCTCGAGTTCATACTACAATCTCAATTCATTGAAAGCCATTTCGATCCTTAATCACCTTTAGCACCAAGAAAGTATTCTGCAAATTCGAATTTTATTCAGTCACAAAATCAGCTCCTCCTCCACTATTTTGATTTCCTGTGCTCTGATACCATGTATAAATTATACAACCAATATGTATATCATGGATTCAATATGATCTAACAATGTACTAAAGCTAGATATTAAATCTCTTCTACAAATCAATTGTGTAAATCAAGCACAATCGCCAATCACATGAAGCAAAGAAGAATCAATCAAACCACAACACAGATAATTTCCTGGGGAAAAATTGCTTCTCAAAACCCCACTATCTTCTATTGTATATTCAGCATGGATACATGAAAAAATTACAATACACTCTTCTCACAAGAGTGTCATGTACTCAGTGAATTGTCTCACACTGTCCTGGACAAAACTGACCAACACTTTGCCAATTCTCAGCTTCTAAAAAGAATTCCTTGATTTCACAATTTATGATGAATGCAATCCCTATTCCTTAGGAATTTTTGCCTTCCTAAACTGCATAAGGATCATGGGAAATCCAATGAGTGTTTGGTTGCATGGATGCAACCCAATAATCCTACAATTGATAGTTAACATCCCTCTCACCTATATCTCAACTGGGTATCCACTGGGACTGACATGCATGCATCTAATAATAGTAAATCATTAGTTACATGTTAGATCATTGATTTTGAATTAAATAATATTTAATTCACTTGATCTCTCACTATTGCAACAAACAGTTACAACTAGTTCAATTGACTTTAACTCACTTAACTGAGTTAACTGGTTAAACATGCATTAAACAAATGCACCAACTTCACTTCAAACTCTATTACAACTACAAATATTTTGCATGCTTCACCAACTACCCTCAACTCGAAATTCATGAGCTAACTGATTTTATCACACTCAGTTAACTATTACAAGTGATTATGAGATAAGATTACATTTTATTGTCCATTTTAATTAAGGGAAAAATAAAATAGACACTACACCAAATTTAGCCCACACCAATTTAGGTGTTGCTAAGACCTCCTGGTCCCACACTAGTGTAGGTGCTACTTGGACCTCCTGTTATCACACTAGTGTAGGTGTTGCAGTTTCTTGTTGGACTTCAACACTCCCTCTCAACAAGGAAGGGATTATCCTTCACCCCGATCCTGCCTCTATGGTATTCGAATTTTCTCCTGGTGAGTGCCTTTGTTATAATATCTGCATCCTAATCTTTCGTGGGAATGTACTGAAGTAACATTATGTGCCTCTACATACAATCTCTGATATGGTGGTACCGGATGTCTATGTGCTTCGATCTATCATGAAACATAGTATTAACCGAGAGTTTAATGCAACTCTGGTTATCACAATGTATCACTGTCGAATCCATCTGAGAACCAAACAAACCAACCATGATCTTTCCCATCCAGATGGCCTCACATGCAGCATGAATTTCTACCGTGTAATCTACCTCTGCTTAACTGAGTGCCACAGATAATTGCTTCATGCCCTACCAAGAAACTATTGGCGATCCTATGTTGAAGATCCCTCTTGGTGTGGTCTTTATGTTTGATGGACTGCCTGCCCAATCTGCATCCATGAAGCCTTGAAACATCACTCTTCTGTCTGTTTCTACCATAATCCACAATTTTTGGTGCCCCAGATATATCTCAAGATATGCTTCCCCGCCTTCCAAATGAGCTTGGTAGGCTTAGCCATAGCTTGACTCAGTTGGTTAACTGCATAGAAAATGTCTGGTATGGTGTTCACCAAGTACATCAGTGAACCTACTAGCTGCCTATAGACAGTAGCATCCACTATCTCTTTGGCATAATTTCCTTGAGAAACAAAACTTTCACCATCCTGCTGCCATATTTCCATACCAAGGAAATAATGAAGGATTCCCATGTCCTTCATTTCGAAATCCTTTGCAATATCCTCCTTGCATGAGTGTATCAACTGCTCATCACTTGTAAAAAATAGATCATCAACATAAACTACGATAATCAAGAGCTTACCATCAACCACAATCTGGTACAGGTTTGCATCCACTTCACTTATGGTGAAGCCCAACTCAGTGAAATAGATATCAATCCGAGTGTACCAAGCATGAGGTGACAAAAAACATAACTGATGGTAATAGTTTAAAGTTGTGATATGTGATATTAATACATATTACTCAAGTGAGCGAAATGATTCATATCTATTCAACCTGATATAAGATCTAACGTCTTAAATTGATAGATTAGACATATTACGTAAAGGTGTGTAAGAGATTTGATAGGAAGAATTATGGGTTATTAACGGCATTTATTGGTAGTAAGGTTCGAAATATTGATATCTACTTTGAACGTGTTTTGAATAATTGAGTGTCAGATGTTTGATTATATTGTTTTAGCTCTATCCTTCTCTCCTTTCATCTTAGATCTGAGTTTACTCTATTCACTTGAATTCAGAAAACCACCTAATGGTGTGAGGATAACTGGAATGACAAAGAAAGGCAAGGAATTTTCCCAAACATCCACCGCTGAAGACTCACACATGCCTCCATTGTTCTCAGATACGACCTGCAACAAGGATTGTGCCAGTTCTTCATGGGAAGCAATTTACCAACTCTTTGAGGATGAACAGCTAAGGGTAATAGTCAAAATAGCTACAGAAGATGTGTCATTTTCCTCAGACCCGTCATACTTCGACGTTGCATGCTCATTTCTTCACAAATTAGCAACGATGTCAAATATTCTCCCCTACACAGATATAGTAAAGTGGATAATTGACCACCTTAACATAGCAGCTAGGTCATTTAAAAATTCAAAGCTGGAGAATATTGGTTCGTTCACTGCATAATATTTGAGGACAATGTACCACTTACTCATGCCGCAGAAGAATTATTATAAAGCTTTTGTCCAAAGCTTTACAAATAATCATACAAACCTGATGAAAGTTATAAAGGGATGGAAAGATTACCAAGGCAAGCTGAAACGGGACAAACTCGGTATGTACCTGATAGCACATTTACCCTCCCCTTATTGTTATGTTGTTGGAATGTTATGTAGATTGTTTGCAAAGTAAGATACCACTAGGTTTTCCATAGACTGGGTCCCTTTAATTGACACAATTGTCAATTCTTCTATTATGAATTGGGCGAACATCTTGTCTGATAATTTGGCTAGAAATATCATGTATTATAGAAGTAAAAGGAGTGTTTACATTATGGATGCAATTTTCTTTTGTTCAAGTTTTACTATCATGGGATGTAAATGGACAACCTAAGACCCCACTCCAATCCGTATTTACCACAGATCCCTTTGGGAATCCGATTTTCATTTACATTTTTATAAAATTTGCAATGGAGTCAAGTTATCCATGCATCATATTATCTTTAATGAAAAAGCCCTTATTATTTATAAAGAAGCTAGCACAGACATTTTGCCCATTTCTAGATGGATTTTTGAAGATGATTTCACCTATATCAGAGTTTTCGGGAGTTATTCTTCTCCCCATGTTTTGCCCTATTATGTTCCTGATAAGCTCCTAACTAGGGAAATTGCTTACTAACTTGTAGTAAGTGGAATTTATAAGCAACTCAAAGATGCCAAGAAAGCCATTTGGCCTACTTTCCCTTTGTAGTGTGGTGCTTTTTCAGTTTTCGATATTGGTCATGCATTCAAGGAAATTTCAAATGTTACTTTATTAAATTTGGTTGTAATTCCAAAGAGGCCATTCGACCTCAATGATGTGATTAAGAATTTCACTACTGAGCTTTAATTGAAACCTTTCTTGAATGAGATAGATATGTTTGATGATTTCTTTCAAGGCATGGAAAATTTCATAGATGTACTGAAAAATGCATCCAGTCAGCTCAGTAAAAATTACTTTGAAGTTTTGCAAGCATATAGAAATAAGAGGCTGGTTTTGGAGAGGTAAATCCCCTCTGCAGAAAGAGACAATCCCTACTAGCCTAGATCGGGTCTAGCAACAATAAGACACGCAGTGACGCAGGTCTCTAGTTACAAAAACGACAAAATATAACAAGTTTCCTACCTCAGGTCCTACGCAATGGTCGTTGAGGAGAGGATGACGCTTCCCGTCCTCTGCTTTGGCAGATCATGATCCTTCTGCTTAGCACGCCCGAACACTTGCACACATGGGAAGAAACACAATGATACATAGCATAGAATCTATATCTTGTAACCATACATTAGTCAGAGAGGATGTAATTCATTGCATAAAAAACAAAGACACGTGAATGAAACCATAATCAAATTCATTTATCATTAATAATAACAAAGAAAGATACAACCCAAGGCTCTGAAGCTAGATCTTCCTTCGGTAGGTCGACAGCAGAGCACGTCTCAATGAAGCTTGTCGGGAATGGGACAAAGCTCTCTCTCTTCGGCTTGGCTCTCAAAGGTTGTCTGGCGATAGTCTCCTTGCTACAGATTTAGCTCTTGATTCTAGCTTGCTAAGGGAAAATGGAAATCTTATATATATGGTGGAAGGGGAGTTGGGATCCCTACAATTGTGGGATTGGCCCTATCCTCAAGGAAGCTTCCATGATAGGTGGAAAACCACTTCCCCTTCATGGAGATCCGGAGCAAAACCTCCCAACTCATTTTAGAGACTCATTCAGGAGTTGGTTGGAATCAAAATTCCGCCATTTATTTTTTAAAAACAATCCTTATTAAGCTTGGCATAGGAAATACACTGGGACAGAGCGTCAGTTGGCGCACCCTCTTTGGTGGATTTTCCCCATTGGTGCGAGGGCTGAACTGGCTAGTCACGCCAATGCCAAAAGATTAGTTTTTAGGGTTTTTCCAAGGAAAATTTCTTCAGAGGAATGATATTCCTTGTAAAGGGGGATGCCATGAAAGTGGTTTCAGGTTATGTCACTGCTCACAAGTCACAAAAAAGGCCCTCCAATGTGCGGGATGGGGGATTGCAGGGATGGTGAAAAATTACTATGTAACAGATGCCCCCTAAAGCATGAGGCCTGAGAGAGAGAGAGGAGTGAAATTCTTTATGAGAACGTGCCCAACTGAAAACACTGCCGTCAGAAAACCTGTGTATACAAGTACAACTGATATCTCAAATACATGATATGTGGTATGGGCGCAACCATCCATAATAGAGTATACAATCATCAAGATCCAAGGTATGGACGCAACCATCTAGAAAGGATCAATAAGAAAACTCAGGTATGGTCGCAGCCATCCAATCAATGAGTCACGCAACCAATCATGATAATCCACAAAATCTGCAGCCTGGATTCCATCAGACAAAACCCAGGGTCTTGCACTCCATCTCGACCTGAACAAAGTACAAGTCCTAGCATTTCAATATGTGAGCTGAAGTCGAACATGCAAGAACATCGTCTGATTACCAGCCAATAATGAAAGTTGTTAATAGACGTGAGAGGAACCACCAATCATGATAATGGCCCTCAAGGTACTATAGGTAGAATCCATGGAATGTGAACATTGAGCTGGCGTTGAACACCCGTATAATCATTCGATCGAAGGCCAATGATGAAAAACTTGCATCTAATGCGAATAAACTGCCATTGAGGCATGCAAGCTCCAAGGTACCTGAAGGAAGTCTCTAGATCAGCTTCCTGGATAATGAGCTGAAGTCGACAGGAAGTGACCTTGATCGAAGGTGGGCCATAGTGTTTCCCACATCATCGACGCGAGACAGAGGAACATAATGTTTGGGAACCAGGATAAGTAGAGAATCAGAGGAGGGTTGAAACTATAGAGGTCAACTTCTCTTGAACATATCCGTGGCACGACAATGGATTTAGCAACATTTGACATCAAAAGATCTAGGGTCATGATGATGAGGCAGAGAGCAGATGAGTGGTCAAAAAGGATAACCCAAACCCATGGAGGCAAGCATAAAATGATATGAGATGTCCCCAACCCGACACGAATGCAAACAAGTGACATGTTCAAGAGCGACATACTGTCGATATGACGATGATACTAGTTTCATTTTTCCCCACCATTTCTGGCAAGTACCCCAATTATTTTTAAGAACGAGCTTGAAGGGGATAGCATATTCTTGTGATATAAGTTCGTCCTTCGGAAAAATCCAACCTAGTACATTTAACGAGCCCTAGGAAGGAGGAATATGAATATCTTCATTACGACGGAATTCGATGTCATCGGATTTTAATGAGTCTAACAAAGGAAGAACTAGGCGTCTTTCCATGTTTAGAGAGTTTGAAAAGACAGCAGAAAAGTAAACTCCAACAGTCCCTTTTCATAGATAGTTCCTCATATCTGAAATGGTAGAAAACTACGTCTGAGAACACCTCCTAGTGTCGATAGGCTAGGGTATTCCTTTTTCGTAAATAATCTATCCCAGCCCGAAAAGGGAGTAAACGCATACTGCGTAGATGTCGTTTCGCAGCCAATTTAACGAGATCAAAAGGACAAGTGACTCGACAATCTT
Organism: Pinus albicaulis; assembly: GCA_034641835.2. Lineage (NCBI taxonomy): Eukaryota > Viridiplantae > Streptophyta > Pinopsida > Pinales > Pinaceae > Pinus > Pinus albicaulis. Next base: position 473,112,882 of record CM076577.1, read on the forward strand.
TTCATGTTTAGAGAGTAAAAAAAGAGCTGAAAGATGACTCCAGTAGTGAATTTTTTGTGTTTTTACCGAGTCCTAAAAAGTATAAAATACAACTCGCATCATCGTCCTAGTCGTGTGAAAACCTATTGCTACACAAGAAAGCAAGCATAAAACCCATTTTTCGACAAAATATAATAAAATAATGGAAAAAATAAGCCTCAAAACCTAATTTTATTTTGAAAAGTTATAAATATGCCAAAAATAGTAAAAACATATTTACTTTTACATTTTACCTCTTGTGGAGAACAACAGTGAGTTTTTCTGTGCGAACTTGCGGTGACGATTATGGACAATCCAGTGCATCACTTTAGTTCTCATCTTTCCCAGGTAATAGGTGCTCTCCTTAGCTTTGTTTCAATCCATTTTTTTCAGGATTCCATTGTGATTTCGGATCCCTGAGGGGAAATTTGAAATTTTAGGGCTCGCCCAATTGGCGCGAGTATCAGGCATGGACTCGTGCCAATTGGGTCCTTTTTGTAAAGGGGTCCCGCCAGTTGGCACGACTGTCAGCAAAAGAGTCACGCCAATGGCGCAACCTAAATTTCCACTTAAATTTTACAAAATATGAACCAATCAATCAGATTTTTGAGTGTTCAAGGGATCTAATAACGTGTTTATGACCATTTTGGTGCAGATACATAGTCACAATGGTGATAGAATGGAAATAAAGGGAACACAGTGAAGAATATGAAATGGCCATGGAGAATGAGGCATGTATGAACGCTCTCCGGGATTGTGGCTTGAAAAAATTCTTCATGACACCGTGTCTCAAGGCACAACCTGAGTTACTGCAGTACTTGATCAACATTTTGGATGAAAACGAAGAGAAGTTCAGGCTTCGAGACCAAGTGTTGGAACTCGAAGTATCCGACGTTTATTTCATAACTGGATTGTCTCGGAGAGGTCCAGTCCTGATTTTGACAGGTGCTAGGCCATCTGGTGAGAAAATGGCAATGGTGATGGAAAGAGTGTGCCTAGGGGCACGAACAAGATCAGGCAGTGGGAAGGTTGATATCCACACGGTCCCCAATCTAGCACTCAGAGTAGTGCTCCATACCATTACGCGGGCTGTAGGGTCGCAGGCACCGCATGAGGCCAATAAAACACAGCTCCTCTTAGCATCTGAATGCATGAACCCAACACTATTCGATTGGGCCATTGTCGTAACAATGAACATCAAAAGGCAGTTAACTAAGTGAAAGAATTCAAAACTGAAACAGTTTGGGTACGGATCTATCTTGGTGTCATTCATCCTTGAATGATTACCAATATTCTAGGTCCAGGGGGTGATAGTTGCCGAGCCACCATTGAGGGAGCTATGGATGGCTCGATGGGCAGCACTCTTGCCTAGATCAGGAGGGGGTTAGCAAATGTCATGGAGGCCCAAGTTTTTTGCATGGCTTCAGTGACAACTGATCATCATAGAGGAATGGCCTTATGACAATACTGACTTCATGGGAGACCCAGATCCTCCACTCCCAGAGGGAGAAGACTGGGACAAGGAGCTGGGTAAGACTCTTTTTGATTATGTGTATTTTATGATTTTTTTTTGGATATACATGCATATCTTAACAAACGATCCTATGTGTGTGCAGATGTTGGCCCAGAGAGGCCTGTCGGAATGTCGCCCATCGCACGGAGGACCTCGCTTGCCTATGACCCTCAAGGCGAGGGTGGCGAGGGGAGTGAGCTAGTGCAAAACTTGGAGGGAATCGCCCGTGAGATCCCAAATTATGCTCGCCTAGCAAATGTCCCATTGGCTTATCAGAGGCACACCGTGGGGGTGCCTAGTCTCCTTCACTATTTATTGAGGCGATTGGTGCGGGCAGTGACATGCTACCATGAGCACCATGCTGATTAGTCATCTAGGCTTTTCATTTGCACATTTTTTAGAGACATGTTGTCTCTAGCTATTATTAAAATAGACATGTATATTTTTGAATTTTATGTCATCTACACAAACTGAAAAAATTTCGACATATATATATATATATATATATGGATGGATCTTTTTACATACGATGATGTTTTTCTACAAGTTGCGTAAATGCCTATCTAAAACCATGTTAGCTACTGCATCTGTTAACGCATTCATGTGTCTGGGTATGTGTTGATATGTAATGTAATCAAAATTTCTTTCCAGTAAATGAATATGTAGATACAGTCGTAAAATGGATGGGTTTCTAACTGAATAATGACCATTGAGTTGTAACACTACAAGTTGTGAGTCCAGATACACAAGTAATGCACGAATACTGAGGTTAACAACCTCGCTTAATAATTCCAAAACGGAACTATATTCAGCAACATTATTCATGGTACGCCCTAGAAAAACACCTTGTAAATTGATTAACTCACCAGCAGGATTGTATATTACCCAGGGTGTCGAGGATAGATTCCTTGTACTGCGGGAGGCACCATCCGCGAAACCGACAAAAGGAGTGATAGACATCTACACAATCAGGAAGACCCAATCAGCAGAAAGATGCTTACAAAGCACACCACACCACACATGCACAAAAAATGAAATCACTCACTTATGTACACACACCACACAAGAATAATTCAAGCGTAGTACTTCTTGAGGTACAGCCCATTTCTAGGTTGCGCCAAAGGAATACCTTCCTAGTTGATTAGCTCATAGGCCCCATTTTTTAATACTCATTTGACAATATAGGGCCCATGCCACATGGGCTGGAATTTTCCCACTCCAAGTTTATTGTGTGCTTGGTCGTATAAGAGGAAGAGGTCCCCTTCAATGAAAGAACGTGGAGAAACCGATTGATCAAAATGGGCTTTAACCCACTTTTTCTGTGCCTCAATGACTAAAGCAGCTAAGTGGCGGGTTTTTTCCAGTCGTTCCAGATAAAAAAGACATTCTTCCTCCAGGGAAGTGTCGAGAAATAATTCCACAGCTAGCTTCAGCGAAGGCATTTCACATTCAACCGGGAGAGTTGCCTCTAGACCATACACTAGCTAGAAAGGTGTGAATTCGGTTGTGATTTTTACAGATGTACGATAGGCCCAGAGAGCTGAGAAAAATTGGAGATGCCAATTTGATTTTTGAATATCAATCGTTTGTTAAATAATCGTGACCAGTACCTTGTTCACGGCCTCAACCTGGCCATTCGCCTAAGGGTAGTATGGCATTGAGATATCATGACGTAAGCCCAACTTCGATGTCAACTCTGCCATCATTTAATCCCAAAAATGAGTGCCATGATCAGTGATAATGACCTGAGGAACTCTGAAACGCGTAATTACATTGTTGAAAATGAATTGAGCGGCTGTCTTACCGTCGGCAACTAATGTAGGCATCGCCTCGGCCCACTTAGTGAAGTAGTCTACGACAATGATTATATAACCATGCCCCCCAGCCGAGTGAGGGTTACATGTCATAAAATCTATGCCCCATTTGGAAAAAGGGCCTACGGTAATGACAAGATGCAAAGGTAAGGGTGGCGCATGCATCTTGCACTGAAAAACCTGGCATGCGTGGCATTTTTGAACTGCAACAATACAGTCCTTGAATATAGACGGCCAGAAGTAACCCGCACACAGAATCTTCTGGGCAGTAGCACTAGAAAATTTGGCGCAATTTCCGATGGCCACTTCGTTGCTATTCCGACACATAGTCGTTGCAAGAGCGACAGTTCAAGGACGGGAAAAACGTGGTTTGCCATAACGTCACAATTCCGACGCACTAAAAAAGTGTCGCACTACCGACACTTTTTCCGTCGCTTCCAAACAAGCATCGCTCTTCCGACGTTTCCCAAACCGTCGCGCTTCCGACGTTTGTAAATTGTCGCAATTCCGACGAAATGTGGTTCGACATTTGTAAACTATCGCAATTCCGACAAAATGTGGTCCGACGTTTTGAACGTCGCTCTTCCAACGTTTTTATACTGTCACTCTTCCAACGTTTTTAAGCTGTCGCAATTCCAACGCCATACAAAAGTGTCGCAAGACCGACGCATTGCAAAAGTGTCACAAGACCGACGTGTCCCATAGGCATCGCAATACCGATGCATTCCAAAAGCGTCGCAATACTGACCCTAGGAAGAACTGTTGCAATATCGATGGACGTCACAAGACCGATGGAAATCGTTCAAGATGTCGGAAGACTGATGCTTACAAAGCGTCGATATACCGACGGCGGGTTCAATTTTAAAAAAAAATGAAACTTTAAAACAGGACAGTAAATCTCCAATATTTTTTATGAATTGTGGGCGTTCCAATGACCGTTAAATATTAATATAATAAACCACCCCGCAGCGCTTTGACTATAAAAAATCATATAAACATGGCTCTGTATTTCAAAAAACAGGTTTAAAATAGAAACAACGCAACATTTTTTTTTTCCAATTGTTATGAACATAATTCGACTGTGAAATATTAATATAATAAACCACCCCACAGCGCTTCGACTATAAACAATCATTTTTTTTTCAGAAGAGAAAAAACGTTGTTTTGAATATATTATATGAAGAAAAACAGTCCATGAAGTCATTACATTTTCACATCTAAAGATTGGAACCCAAATATCCATCCAGAAAAGTGGAAGTCCCACCCCAGACAATGATAGAAAAATACCCCATGTCACATACAGGGACATGATATAAAACCCAGTAACGGTCCACATGGAGATTATCGACAATCTGAGAAAGCATCCAAATATGCCAGAGGCATCTATAAGAAAGTGAAATAGCAGTATGTAGAATAGTAAAGCAACAGATAGAGTACGTACCGACGTCCATTGTTCCAAATACAAATTAAAGTACCCAAAATCCTTGAACAGAGAAAAACGCTAATCATGTGAGGAGTGTGATATGTCCAAAATATAAAAATACCATTAGACCATATCAATAAACCAGCATCGCTAGTTTTGAAGGCAGAGTGATAACCTGTCAACACATAAAATAGTATCATAAAGCGGATACAGGAAATGTGCAGAGACATGTACTGTTGATATACGCCTCACACAAAAAGCATCCATGATAGAGAAAAAATATGTATAAACCCAGGGTCGATTGTATGTTCTGGCTCGCTTGTTCCCGGAAGTAAAAACCATCTGCAGAAACCTAGGCTCGCTTGTAAGATCAGGCTCGCTTGATTCCAAAATTGGTAACCATCTGTTGCATCCGAGATGTAAGGTTCAGGCTCTCTTGTTTCCATTAGTAGCCCGCTACAGCATCCACCCTGTTCATAGCAAAAAGGTTCCTGTAGATATACAGAGAAAGAGTATAATATGTAAACAATATAAACAGGGCTCTGTATTTCAAAAAACAGGTTTAAAATAGAAACAGGGCAAAAAAAAAAATTTCCAATTGTTATGAACATAATTCGACCATGAAATATTAATATAATAAACCACCCCGCAGCACTTCGACTATAAACAATCATATAAACATGGCTCTATATTTCAAAAAATAGGTTTAAAATAGAAATAGGGCAAAAATTTTTTCCCAATTGTTATGAACATAATTCGACCGTGAAATATTAATATAATAAACCACCCTGCAGCGCTTCGACTATAAACAATCATATAAACATGGCTCTGTATTTCAAAAAATAGGTTTAAACTAGAAACAGGGCAAAAAAAAAAAATTCTAAATAAATTTAATCTATTAACAGTGGGAATAAAATTACAGCATGACCAAAGTCAAAAACATTGCCCAGACTTATGGAAAATTTGTCATCAAAAAATCAAAAAAGAAGACTGCCCTCATACGGGGAAACCAGTCTTGAACATTTACAGAATTCAAAAATATTATAGAGGTCCAGCACAGTAATACAATCTAAAACATGCCCAATTAAGTGGGCCGCGAAGCAAGAAAACCAAATTAACCAAACTACTCCTCTGGTGGTTCCTCGACAATTCAGCACCATCCTTCGGAAGGTCCAGGATCGCCAGGTGCTATCTCTACATTCACGCCACCGCTCCCCTCCTGAAGGCCTGAATGTTGGCCGGCTTTTTCTAAGCTCAGACCCGTCGGACAGGTACATTGTTCCTCCACTTGGGCCTCCTCACGGAAAACCACTGTGATTGAAGCTATGATTCGTGGGCGGTTCAAAGAGAAATTAAAGGAAAAAAGCGCAGTGCACGTCATGGGAGAAGCCAGTGAAGCGGTGGGGAAATGAGGAGCAGGGGAGCCCATATGGTGGCCAGATCCTAAAACCCGACCCTGCCCACTTCTAGTGTTTGGATAGCGACCTGCATAATAATCACTGGACTGGCCAAAAGACGACTCAGTTGAGGGGCTAGAGGGAGTGTACAGGGGTTGACCTCTAGTGCTCCCCCTACGGCAACGCATCCTTTGACGCAGGAGAGGCATGGGTGCAGTCTTAGTAGTGGGAACAAGATGAGACGGAGAAGCAGGATTGCAAGAAACCGAGGAAGATAGACACAAACCAGACCGAGAGAAATGCAGATTTGCACCAAGGTCTAAGCAGCAGTTCAACTGGCCACTTCTCCTTCTCGTCATGGCCACTTCTCCTTCTCGTCATAGTGAGCAGGCAGTGTAACCCAGCAACTAGAGAGCATCTGCAATTCAAAGGTTGTGTCTCGTCTGAAAAACCATAGCGAAATTCTATTTTATCAACCCGACTGCAATGGCATCGAAGAACGCCCGTCATAATTAATCTCTCATTGATGAGAGCCGAATGCCGGATCATATTGGAGATGCGGAATCACTAATAGGAGTGGAGATCTGATCTTGAACAACGTTAAAACTTAATGCGATTTCATGTGCAAAGCTTGGAACTTAAATATCGACTCATTGAAAAGTGTTAAAACTTAATGCGATTGATATGAAATCGCCACATCCATGTCCCATTGCCTTAAACTCCATCGAATGCACCCGCATCCAGGAACATGGCAACTTGTGATTGAGGACACGTGGCAGAAATTGATTGGAGCGGATCTTTGTTTGGGCCGCTTGCGCAGTGGAAATCCAGACCCGAAAAAGATTAGGGCGAATTTGATAAGAAATCCTCGTCACAACTCTCTCTCCGTACGCCAGCCCAAATTCGGACCCGAAAAAGATTAGGACGGAATTCATTTTCGCGTCATAAAATTGGCCGACGTCAACAGGCTATTTTGGAACGCGAATTTGGTTATGGTTTATCACCGTTTGAAGTCCGGAGGGCTCCACGACTAAAGGGTTCGTTTGAATTTTTGACAAAGGTTTTGTTATATATTTTATTTTATATAACACAAGGCAGAATAGTTTTATTGTTTGTTAAGGTCCCACACTGGTTTTGGTAATATTTTGTTTTAAATGCGACGTATATATATATATATATATATATATATATTTCATATATATATTAAAACATTTATAAATTGTGGACCCCAGGAGCATTTTAATAGATTTGTTATTTGCATAGTTTTGTTATGTTTTTAATATATGTGTTGCATATAAAAGAAAAGGGTTGTGAGCCTGTTTCAGAATGTAGTTGTAAATTTTATTACTAGCAATTGCACCAGGAGGTGCAAGGGAACGCCGAAAGGAGGCAATAACATTACTTGAGCTCACATTAGTGAGGCTCTATGACCTATTTGAGTAGAAGGATATAGAAATGGTTTTCAATCCCTCTCAAGCCTCTAGAAATGGAATTGATATTCGTTGCCACAAACTGTAACTTATGTTGATTCACATAAGGCTGCTTTAGGACTCTCGATGGGATATGAAACTTGGCATGTAGAGTAATGTCATTATGAAAAAATTCAACGCATGCCATGTTCACTGGATAAATAAAATTTGGAACACTACACAATTAGAAAATCACATTGCAATAGCAAGTCAACAGAAGGTCAACACATGCGAGGACAGGTGGGTGAAACTGTTCAAGATTATGTCAGTGATGAAAAATCGGAACAGTGTCCTGAACATAAACCCAAAAATTTTCCATTTCCTTTTAAGAAACCAACACAAATTATGCAACACCTATACAATTGGGTAGGGATAGAATAATGTGAAAGAAATATTAAGGGAAACTCTGAATTTCCATATACACTATTCAAATAAGGAGATACTTCAAAAAAATAATTTATGAAAGAAATAACAAGAAAGCCATTCAAAATCTGTCAAATTTGGAATTTTAGAAAGAATGCCCTCAATTGAAAAGTCAGATATAATCCATCTACAACTTTAGACTTCCAATATAACAAAAAAATATCTTAAGCATATCCAAATTTAAATATATTTAAATATGTATCAGGTGGGAAACCTAAAACAACTCTAAACTTGGTCTGTAACCTAAAATTCTTCCACAACAGGTTCAAGTGACTCCCAAATTCAAATGCAGGATTCTACAAGATCACAGTAGTGCTTGGCATATTTTCTCTGTGTAAGGAAAATAAAACAATAGACCATTTTCTTTGAACCATGCTTGAGCAACATGCTGAAAAGATGCCTTCCACAGGTTTGTATCATAGTCTCAAAGATGTAAATATTGTCAAAACCACTGTCACGGTCTTGTAGGAAAAAAAGAAATGGGCCATTCTCTTTAAACCATGCCTGACTGAGCAACATGCTGAAAAGGTGCCTTCGTCAGGTCTGTATCTGTCTCTCAAAAACATTAATATGATCAAAAGCACAACCACGGTCTTGTATATCCCTAGAAACCTACAAAGAAATTGATATCTTCTAGGGAATGAATCGTCATTAGCTAACCCAGAAGAGTGCTACAACTTACACATTAATTATTAGGATAAAAACTTGTTTGAGGGCCAATCAACAAATAGAATAACACCATTTCTTCGCTGTGAAATCACTGTAAAGATGTAAGAGGGTTACATGAGTATTGGTTGACACCTGAAAGGCATTAGATATGTGTAATAGGAGAACAAAAAACATAAAACGAAAAATAAAGGCAGAACAAAAACTAAGAATGCATTTTCAACTTTTTTTTGTGTTGTTTTATAACAATGACGAATGGATTTGAATTTTATGAAAATAAGAGAAAAGAAGGAAATATTAAGGAGAAGATAAAAGAATGTGACAGAAAATGAAAGATTTAGGTTGATCAAACTTGATCACCCACCTTGGATACACTACATAAGAGAGAGAGACGAGCAAAAGGACCTCCTAATGAGACAGCAGAAATAGGAACAAAAGAACTCAACGAGGATGACATGAGCTAAGTAGATATAAAGAGTAATATGTTTCCATCCTCAAATCAAATACAAGTTCTGCTTATTAAAGCATATCCTGAAGATGAGTATTCATAATTAGATATCCACACCGAAAACTCCATGAGTGAATTCTATGAAAATTGGAAACTATTGGCTTGCCACTAACTGCCAAATAAAAAACACTTACAACCCATGACTTAACATGTTATATTACCTAGAACAAATGGAGGGTTGTGAAGTATCACAACACAGTGATTTACTCAATGACCTAAACAAAAAAATTCTAACCAAAATGCTAATGAATCTGGCATACATGTAGTCAATGACCTTTGAGGATAATATATTATAGATTCAACATGTTAAAGTTTTCACTATCTGCTAGACAAGGGCATGAAATAAAAACTGCAGAACAATATAAAAAATATCCCCTAGGCATTTATAGATATGTTTAACGAAAGAAAAGGGAGAAACACATCAGTCAGGGTTACCCTTTAGGTTGATGCCTTACGAAAAGGTTAAATTAAAAATTCGTACAACTTTGTAAGACTGCCTCTTGAACAGTAATGTTGATATAATGCATTAGGTGAGATTTACAGAGTCTGTATCAGGGAAATTCCAAAGCCTTCCAAGCCATATTTTTCAAGAAAATTCTAAATATGCTCACGGGCATGAAATATTCATCGGATTTTAGTTAAGCTGTTATAAAAAAATAGACAGTAGAACTCGGCTTGAAGAGATCTCTACACCTTATAAATGGTATATTAACTCTATTACCAGAAGAAAAAAAAAATGTTATTTTCTAAAAGTGCAATCCGAGATTGAGAATGTGGTTTAAATAATGAAGAAAAAGAGATTAACTCATGTATAGGATATCCAAAAGAAAATTTTAGTTTTAATTCTAAGAAGAACAATACCAGATGTTAATATACATAGCCAAATGATTATAACCACTGTTGTAACTCACCATCTATTTATAATCAGAGGACTGCTTCACACTGCTTGATATGTCCTCAATAACTTCAATTAAGACTTTTCTATCAAAGTCACTTAAAATAAATCATAGTAATCTGCTTATTGTAGGCTGTGTGCTAGTTCACAGTTAGCAAGACCTTGGTCGATATATAAGCTTATTTTAAGCAACGATTTGACAGATATCAGTCCAAAAACTAGAATCTATGGATTTGTTCCTAATTTATTTCAGCCTAATGCATAAATTAATATAGAAGTGCAAAATGGCCTTTAATCTATAAATTTGAATTCTAAGTCTTATTAAAAAATCAGCATAAAGACAACATTGTAGAAACGCAGTATAAAAGAGAAATCCAAAAAATGATGAGAATGATACAGAGAATTACCGTGCAATATACAAGGTTTCCTTAAACCTTAAACCTTCCATATCCTTACGCTGAATATTCGGTCATTTCACATATAGCTAAAGAAAATCAACCATGCACTCATGGTGTCAAAACTGTACAAAATACATAATCACCAATAGTTTTTATACTAAAGAAAAATAATTTCTAATTTTTTGTTGCATCAGTTTGGAGATATTCTGGTTAGATCGAGGTGATAAACTCAGCAAGGACAACATTAAAAGTAGATTACAATGGAAATTCTCTATTGTGGGAACAAATACAGACCTTGATCTGTTTAACATCTGTTTCACTTTACTTATCATGATTCATGGTGTAGACATTTAGGAAATGAATGATTGTATTGTGAGATATTCAATCCACAGGCAGATAACTCAAGTTGGAAAATAGAAACATCACGTTGTAACAGAGGTCTTGGGCATAGAACAGGGGACTTGGGTTTTTTGGAATCAAACTTCAGGTTAAGATGCTCATTTGAAGAATGGCACAGTGAGCCTTAGCATGCAGTTGGGAGTACCAATTTGAAGTGCAGGTAGGGCATTGTACAATAGACCAGTTAGATTTCTGGACCCTAATACAAAAGTTTCTTCTTCTTTCAAAACTTGTTTCTCGTTTTCTGTAACCAATGTGGGACCTGTTCTTGTTTCAATTGGGGATGGATCAACATTTGTTATTTCTCCAGATGATCACACTCTGGGTAGCCCCGGAGGCTATTTGGGGGTGATGAGTCCAATAGGTCTCAATGAACTGTTTCCCTCACCAGGGAATAGTATTGCAGTGGAATTTGATACTATTTTGGATGTTGAATTCCACGATCCTAATGGAAACCAGTACCTTCAGCTCTAGTACCTGTTCAAAAAAGAGGGTGCCATAGTCATTCATGCGTGTAGAGAGGGTGAATTGCAGGCATTGCAACAGGAGGTGTTGTTGTTGTTGCATTGGCCACTAGATTTTTTTTCTGTTTCTGTTACAAGCACAGAGTATTTAAAATGACAGACAAATTTAGTTCAGATATTGTGAAATTTCCTCGGAAATTCACCTACAAAGAGCTCAACAATGCTACGAAATAATTTTTTTGAATGTGATTGATAATCGATAATTGTAAGCAAGAGTAATCCCCTTGTGAAACCCAAATTTCTGAGCATTTTCTAAAATTTGATGACAGAGTCATTGTAATGAAAAAGTGCCTAGGTCCATATTACGTCCAAATCTACCAAGCACCAAGATCTATAAAAAAAATCCACAGTATCTGTGAACTAAGAAGAAGAGGCAGAAAATGTATTCTGCTTACCTGTTCAAATAGTGGTTGGGGTTTACCACAGCAAAAATTTGACAGAGCCCATGTAGCATTTCTTATCATTGAAATTCTGGCAGTATCATTCAACTGGGCAAGCACCTGCCTCAGAGCTCCATGACTGAGGGCAAGATCCCTAAATGTTGCAGAGTCTCTAGCAATATTTCCCAAAGCCCAAACAGCCTTACACGAACACCAGTTGAACTCAAAGTTGGGTACTATTTTTTTAAATCAAATTCCAAAATTACAGACATATAAAGATAGTTGGGAAGAATAATTTTATGCCTCTAAAATAAACGTGCTACATGTTCTCGAACATTATCATTCCCAGAGGTAAGAAGTTCCACAAATATAGGCAGTGCCCCGTAATCAATCACAACCTTTGTATTCTCAGAGGTTCCTGAGACTATATTAGTCAAAGCCAAAGCTGCTTCAAACTGCATTATCAATCACAAAGTATCATCATCAAAGCGATAATTTTAAGATAACAATTTATCTACCATTGAAACTATAATTTTAAAATAGATACACCTAGTGAGAGTAGAGGTTAGGAAATTATAATAATTACAAGATATCACTCACAATGCAATTGATTGTTCATTGTCTGCTGTAACTATAATTTTAAAGAAGACACACTTAGTGATTTAGACACCACCAAGTGAGAGCAAAGGTTATGAAATTATAATGAGAATTATTTCAAGATATCATATTACTCATAGTATAGTTAATTGTTTATTGTTTGGTGTAATAATTGTTTATTATTTATAAACACAATCAAACATATTATGAGGGACGGTGATGAAATTGACAACGGTCTCATAACAAACCATAACAGGCACATCCCCTGGCAAGATAGACTCTGAATAAGAAAGAAAGCAAAACAAAGTGATTACTTATAGGATCATAGGCTTCCTAAAGAACAAGATCCAGAGTAGCTGTTAAGCCCCTATATTAATAGTGTAGTCCCTTATTATGTTAGTCTAACCCCCATATTGTTATTATTGTGCCCTTACATTATTATTGTTAGGTCGGCTAGGATTACATTGTGATCCACTAGGATTACATTGTGGCCCCATGGACTCCTATATATAGAAAGGAGGTTTTGTCATTTGTATCATCCAAGAATTTTTAATTTATGTAATGTATTGGAGGTTTCCCCCTCGAAGTGGCTTATTTCTAAGGCGTTGATATCTCTTTTCTTCTATTTCTGGAGCTGGTTACACAACATTTGCTATCAGAGCTTTGGATTCTAGGGTTTCGCTGCTCCAAACAGGTCATCGTGGCATTTGCGCTATAACTTTTTTTCTACGAAGTTTCAGAAGCTGAAATTTTTAGGGTGCGAAGCTGAAATCCTGAGGAAGATGTTCTAAAAATTTCAGAGCTTCGTTTGCAACATTTTCGGAGATATCATCTGTGGAATTTAGGTCTTTTTTCAGGATCCTAAACAGGTCATCGTGGAATTTTCACTATAAATTTTTTTCTACGAAGTTTCAAAATCTGAAATTCATATGGTGTGAAGCTGAAATCCTGAGGAAATTCATCAAAAAATTTCAGAGCTTGGTTCACAATATTTATTGAGATATGATCTGTGGAAGGTAGTGATTTTTCAGGCTCCTGAATTTCATCTCAAAGAGGTGATCATGGGAAAAGTTAAATAACTCTCTCTCTGGGCATTGGATTGGAGTGCCGTAAAAATTGGTCACAAGTACACGGACTTTAGTTTCTTGGATATCAATTTCAAAGACAAAGGACGAAACAGTGACACGTGTAAATTCCTACAAGTTTGCTCTACTGAACCAGTCCAGAATTAGGTCATTGTGGGAGATTGGACACAAATTTTCCTTGGAGAATCCAAATCAGGTCAGACCCATGGCATTCAAAAGAAAATTTAGAGGGCTACTTCAGTGCTGAATTTCAAATATTGAAGGGCCGCAGTCACATAGATAATCCAATTTCAATATCTAGCTCCTCAAAATCAAGGAAAAGGTGTGTATTGTTTTTTCCGAATTGCATAAGTCTTGTTTGAAGAATCAAGTTGAATTGATTCCAAGGGCATATTGAAGAATTTTTGTCAGCAATGGGTTCTATTATGCCTCCAAAAAATAATTCCATACCCATTAAGCCCTCAGAAAGCTATACTATGACACATGAGGAGGAAGAATTGCAATATGAGATATCAAAATTACGATACCAAGTGCAACAAATTTTGATCTTACGAAGAGAAACTGAAGATGACATAGATGGTTTAAAAGTAAAAATGGAGGCTAAATTGGATGGTTTGAAGGATCAAATAAAATATATTATGGATGATAAAGTAGTGGAATATCACAATGAGCATCAACAACAAGTTCTCCAACTCTCAAAGGATAACCTAACTTTGGTGCAAAATCAAATGAAACAACTGGAAGATCAATATCACATCGAAAGAAGTTCTGAAGCAGTCACAGAAACAAGAAATCGACAAGTACAATCAATTTCAAAGTATCTCAGCAAGTGGAAGAACTTTCCTGTAGAAGATTCCACATGGGACGATGAGAATTTTATACAGAAGCATCAAGAAATAATCAAGCGTTGAGGACAACACTTGTTTGAAGGAGAGGGGCATCTTAAGCCCCTATATTAATAGTGTAGTCCCTTATTATGTTAGTCTAACCCCCCTTATCATTATTTTTGTACCCCGGTAACCCCCATATTGTTATTATTGTGCCCTTACATTATTATTGTTAGGTCAGCTAGGATTACATTGTGGCCCCATGGACTCCTATATATAGAAAGGAGGTTTTTTCATTTGTATCATCCAAGAATTGTTCATTTATGTAATGTATTGGAGGTTTCCCCCTCGAAGTGTCTTATTTCTAAGGCGTTGATATCTCTTTTCTTCTATTTCTAGAGCTGGTTAAACAACAACAACATCTATAACCCCTAAAGCAACACCTCTCTCTGCAAGACGAATCGCTACATCTTTAATATGTAGTCTAGAAAATTTTCTGAGCTCATCACAAGAAAGAGGATCAAATACAACTATCTCATCAAGTCTATTCAATAGATCTGGCCTGAAATGTCTTCTAACCTGAAAAAATATTCAAAGGCATGTCAAAGCACTGCAGCCAACTTCGTGATAAAATTATATGAAAAATATGCATACACAGAGTCCAAGAGAATGAAACGGTAGGTGTATTGGCAGCTTCCGAAATGTAGCAACTAAAATGGCAGGTGTATTGGCAGTTACGGAAATGCGGCTACTAAAACGGCAGGTCTGTCGGCAGTTGTAGGTGTGTGGAATATTGTTGGTATTTTCAGACCGATTCCATGGAAATATACCAGAAACCAGTGGTATTTCAAACCTAGAAGGTAACCCGAGAGATTGTGACCATCAAATTAAACAAGTAACAGGTGTCGTGCCTATATAAGAAGTGTTGACGAAAAAAAAATGATCTCTTTCATAACAGAAGGCCTATCGGCCCAAATATCTAGGACATGTGGCACTCCATGATAAATACACATGGTTTGTGGATTTGAGTTTTTCAGGTGGTCAAGTGGGCTGAAAATAGGTGAAATGTGGCACCACTCAGAGATTGACATGTGCCAATTGGTAAAAGTGGTAGACAATTGGCATGCTCAAACAACGAGGTGATGCAGGAATGACATGAGGGATAAAATATCAGAAAAGCCCCAAATCTGGAGAACTAAAGCTCATCACCAACCTGAGATTGACAACTTTACATGATGTAACCTATGAAATCATAAATGGAGAAATAATAGTAACAATAAAGTAACCTATGTAACAATAAAGTTGGATTCATCCTAAGAGTGGTAATGGGAGAAATCATAGTGAACAACAGGAAACATGTAGAGTTGTTTACAATCAAATAGATGAAAAAACACATACAAAAAACCTAGATAATAATCATGAACAAGCTTAATATTGAATTATGAACTGTAAAGGAACTTACAAAATGTGACATTACAAACCTAGTCAAGCGCACAAGCAAAAATATCCTAGACATGACCCTGGTTGACAAGTTGTATTGCTCATGATGCAAGAGGATTTGTACCTGCAGTGCCAAGTCAATCAAAATCATCATTATCTATACAATAAATACAAGTAATTGTTGTAGTATTTTTTACTCTAAGATGCATTCTTATGATAATGTTAGAACATATGTTGAAAATTTCAAAACATACCTGAATAATCTCCTCTTCATTTCAAGAACAATTTATTGGAGTCGCATGAACTTGGAACAAGCCTCCCACGATTTGAAAGAGTAGCAACTAAGTCAATAGTGACTTTTTTGTTGCTACGCTGGATCGAGGGAGGTTTCCTCCAAGATTAAATCGCTCCAATAAATTATTCTCTACTAAGCAGGGCCAACCACGTGAAGGTGGAAACTCTTATGGCCCCTCTCCCCCCCCCCCTCACATCACTCTCAATTTCCCAATACCCAATATATATTTCATTTTTTACTTTCATGAGCACAAAAAAAAATATTCAATAACTAATAAAAAAACAATTCAACAAAAAGTACACAAGGAAACATTTAAATTAATGCTTGACATAAAAATAGTATGATAAATGAGTTTTTTATATAACGCAAAAAACGTTCCAAGTATGGTAACGTTTTTCTTATAATAATACAATATTTTACATTATCAAATTTTCTTTTTCTTCTTCCTATTTCTAAAGCTCCTAATTACATCATCAATATCATCATGCTCTGCTCCTGTTTCGTGCATTTCAACCCGCACTGCTGACCTAGTTGCGTAGTCACGATGTCTGGTCTCATCTAGTGACGGGGCATCGCCTACAAAAACAGATAATATTAAATTTTAATTTTCAGTTTTTAAATATTATTGAACTAGTTCGGTAATATTAATAAAAAAAAATGCAATGAGATTATTTACCTGGTGCACCAGTTGTCGCCGTTGGGACTGTTGCCCTGTCTTTCTCTCTGGTGGTAAGATCCTCAAGGAAAACATTATCTGTCATTTAAACAAAAAACGTTATAAGGACAACCATCAAGGTATAATTAGAAAAAATTGTAAGTGGAAATTAATTACCGTCACGGCCCTCACTGATAGTAGCATTGTCGGCCTGGTCCCCACTACAATGATCAGGTTGCACGTGAGGAGCATCTACATTTGGCTCTAAAACTCGGTTATTTTCCTCGTCGGTAGTGCTGCTCCCCTTATTTAAACAAAGTTGTTAGACATTAAATTTATGGACGAAAACAAACATATTGAAAGGTTAATGTTTTACCTTATCAGGCATTCTGGATCTTGGGACCTGCCCCAAGCTTCTGCGACGTTCAACTACAGCTTGATAGCCGAAATGGAAAGCGATATTTTTATCTTCCTCTGTAGTTTCTGTTCCAAATTCATCACCCTACATTACATATGATTGTGTATTTTTAATCATATTTGATAGGATTACAAAAATGTTGGAAGGAGATACAATTAATTATAAGATGTTTAGCTACTTAATTACAATTCTTGCAGCTAATTTCAAGTAGCCGCCCTGGCCTAGCTTGTGATGGCCCTTTTGTTCAATCCTATCTTTGGTTTCCTTCGAGGTGTCAGGCAACCTAGCATCAAAATATTGAAGTTAGATATTACGTAGCACACTTTTATTTTAGACATAGAGAAAATTAAAGCTATTGAATTAAAGTTTTAATTTACCTTGCGGGTCCAGTTGGCATTTTTCCTTGTTTCTTTGCCCTTTTCTCTTTTGCGTCATGGATGAGTGCTCTCCACTCACTCTCTGGAAGTGTGAGAGGACGCTCGTATATAGGGTTAAATTTCAATTGCATCCTATAGGTGTCCCTGGTATATTTCAAATATTTTCCGGCTACCCGAGCCATCATTGTTCTGTCAAATGTGCCGACCCCAAAAAGGGCTTCTAGATAATCTAGAAGTTCTTTTTTCAGGTTGGAATTCTGGGAATTCCACTGTGTGCGTATGGTTGGGCCAAAAATTACCAATGCATGGCTCTCCAAAAACATGTAGAACTCATTGTTTCCTACACAGAAAAAAATATATTATCATTAATTTAAAAATAAAAATCATGATAGATATGTTTTATATAGAGTACATGAAATATTTAAAATAATAAAATTTACCTGGGAGTTGCACGTGCTTTATAGGGAGACCTTCATCGTTCACCAACAACATGCCATTAATGGTCCCTGTGGAGCTAACACGTGTAGCTCCAGGAAACGCAATAATGTAGTTGGCAATATCAACCTCATCACTACCAACACGTTCAGCGGTTGGTTGGGTGTCTACTTGGGCAGGCTGTGTTTCTTAGCTGGCACCTAAAGGAGTAGAAGGTGTACGAGAGGGTTGCTGGGAAATCTCTTGCCCTTGTGTCCCACTACCACCAACACCGAGTTCAACAAGTGCCAGAAAATGCTACATACAAAATAATTTTTTGTTAGTTTAGTCAATGTAAAAATTAAAAATCAAACTATCACAATTCATCTCATGCAGAACAAAAAAAATATCCTTTTGAATTTTTATTATTACCTGATATGTTTCTAGTTGGGTCATAAGTTGTTTTATCCTCTCTTTTGTTTTAGGTGTTTGAGGCGCGTCTATTAAAGTATTAAATTCTGACCTTGCATCTCGTGCCTTTTTTCGCAACAAGAGCGCTGGAGATAGGGATGAAGAAAGATCTTCCTAAAAGAGGGAATCATCAGGCGTACCATGGATAGGTGTCTACATATTTGAAAAAAAATAATATTATTTCAATTATGTAAATAACTAAAATATCTGAAGATAGAGCAATGCTGGCACTTTACATGTTCTTCCGCTGGCCTCTTTCCGCGATCATCCCATCTCGGGGTTGTTCCTGTATTGCCCTGATCAGTCTGCCACATTGAAATAAAATTATAAATGTAAAAACTTGAAAAAAATATCTAACTTGAAAACACAAAATGAAAACTGAAATAATTTCTAATAAGACACCGGAAGACAGAGTTATAGTTTCAAATATGCCTTGCATTGAATTCAGTCCTGGAAACATGTCATTGCACATTAAGGCACCCAAACAAGAGACGAGTTGACAATGAAGACCTTATTGAATATATTTTTGGAGCAACTTCTAGTAA
This sequence comes from Pinus albicaulis, assembly GCA_034641835.2. Taxonomy (NCBI): domain Eukaryota; kingdom Viridiplantae; phylum Streptophyta; class Pinopsida; order Pinales; family Pinaceae; genus Pinus; species Pinus albicaulis. Next base: position 473,131,833 of record CM076577.1, read on the forward strand.
ACTTGTTGTGAATACCTTGAGGACATTTTTGGAGCAACATTGTTGAAGCTGATGGTATAGCATTGTTGGAGACGATCTTGAAGGGCCTTGAAGTGAAGCTTTTGGAGAAACTATTGAAAAATCCTTAGAGCATTTAAGTAAGGCACTTTCTATATTCCATCACCTTTTTCCTTTCAATATCCTTTAAGCGATTTTGTTGATATTTAATGTTTGAAATCACGTTATAATTCCTTGATTATATGTGTTTGGGGACTTTCCCTTTGAAATTACCCAAAAATACCCTGGCAATTTTATCTTCAGGATGCATGTCTGACCCTATTGTTCAATATTTTGATTGATAGTAGTAAACATAGAGAGTTAGGGGGTTCTTGACTTGGTTTGGTTGGGCCATTAGATCCCTAACATCTACTAGGGCGAAACCCCCTTGAGTTGGAGGAGAGCTAGCCCGAAGTGAAAAGAGGTTGGTGAGGTGACAATGGGGCTATTGAATTACACATGGTATCACACTTTAGCTTTAGGACTTTATCTTGAGAAGTGCGAGATTTTGCTATATCAATTCTCAAATTGTTTACAACACTATTGTTAAGAACTAATAAGAAGTGATTTTGAGGGGTTTTTGGGTATAAGAAACAATACCATTTAAAAACTAGGGTTCTCAGTCCTTGGCATTCCTTCACCTGGGCCTAGGGGCACACTAGAATAATTTCACACTAAACCATGCAAACTTAAAAATAACTTAACAGATCCATAAAGTAATAATAATCATAATTCCTAATTTCCTATTGTACGATATGATGCAAATTATTCAAACATGAAGCAATGAAGACATGCAATGTCTGAATTTCAAGATTGATGAACCAATACAAGAAGTTAGAAACTACAACTCTAATTCAATACTCTGTGTCCTAACTTCAAGAAGGAATCTAGTTTATAGTGCAGAAAATGCACCGTGTATTATCAATTCTTAATTAACAACAACTAAAGGTCATCTACATCATCAATTCCTTCCCATTTTGTGTTTTTATGTTATATTCCTTATAAAAGTGTCAAATTTCTCTCAAAGTAAGCAACCACTGAATAAAATAAAAAATAGTTGAGATATGATTGAGAAATGGTCATTTATTTCTTAAAAGGATCTTCACAATTTCTTTGGTTGTTTTTCATCTCAAGAAACAAGAAATGACCTAAGAAACTATCGTGATGTAATATAAGAAACAACACAGTGCAATGGCCATTTTCAAAGCCAAATGATTTCCATTGAGGACATGGCCTTGATTTGGTTCCTGTTTCATAGGAGTTTCGGGTAGAAATGGAACTTTGTTGTACCATTTCCAATAGTAAAAAGGGAAAACCTTCTTTTTCCATGGGAAATAATTTACCTTTCCTTTTTCAAGATAATCTAAATCACAAAAAATATGAACTATACCGCACACATTCTTGGATAATGTGAAAGTGGAAAAGGAATACCCTACACAAGTGATGCACACATGTACATTTGAACACTAATAGATTTTTGTAGTTGAAATGCAATGCTTGTTTTCATTTAAATGTATGGTTTTTAAAGTAGGGAGAAATAATGGCTGCCAAATTAATAAGCGTTTCTTTGGGAAAAATTTAAATCTTGTATTGGGTGATGAATATAATAGAGGGTATTTAATCTTGATTCTTTACATTGTGTTTAACTTGAATAACTCAAATGATTATAAATATCAGTGGATGAGTTCTTTTTTTCAAGTATGTCACTCAAAACTCTTATGTTAAAGCATTGTATGATGGCTATCATTTGCTTGTTTCCCTTTCTTCTGTTCAATGTAAAAAGTATATTAATATATTGGAGCACGAATGATAACTACAATTGTTTTCTCTGCAGTATATCCAGCCCCAAGATTATGAAAATTTTTCTCAAGTGGAGCTATTGGTTATTGATGAAGCAGCTGCAATTCCATTTCCTGTTGTAAAGGCTCTGCTCAGGCCATATTTAGTGTTTCTATGCTCTAATGTAAATGGGTAATAATTATAAATTATCCAACCATAATCACAGATTTTGTAACCATTTGGTTTCCATGGATAGTGATGATGATATTAACCCTATATATCAGTGACCTATATCTATATGAGAATGATCTCAACATTGACCTTGATATGGTTGTATGGATGTGACCTTTGGTATGTCATCAGAAAATCCCCAAATATCAGAAAATCCCCAAATCTGGAGAACTAAAGCTCATCACTTTCGATCTGAAGTACTACCCTTGTGATAAAGTTGATGACTTTCGATCTCCCATTCTCTACCACTTTGCACTTCACCTTCAATATAGATCAGACCAAGGGAAATTCTTTACTGGGTGTTGAGATGGATGAGTTTGTTGAACTAAAATCCATAGCTTAAACTTCATGAAACTGGTGGAGTCAAATTCATGCAAGCACAAACACATCTTACACATCCTCTTTGAAACTCATCCGAAAGAACATTGGAAGACATCTAGAGAGAACCCTATAGCCTAACACAATCCAATGAAATTGACCAAAAAAACCCAAATAGAGTCAACCCTACTATAGGAGGAAGGGCCTGCAGTAAGAACTTACCATTTTGCAAGAGCTGAGGGTGAATGCTGAGGGTGAATGCTGTTCTGCAAGAGATGAGGGAGAATGCTAAGGGCGAATGATGTTCTGCAAGAGTTGAGGGCGAATGTTGTTCTGCAAGAGCTGAGGGCAAATGCTGTTATGCAAGAGCTGAGGGCGAATGCTAAGGGCGAATGCAGGGCAAATTATGTTCTAAAAGAGCTGAGGGTGAATGCTATTATGCAAGAGCTGAGGGCGAATGTTGTTCTGGAATAGCTGAGAGCGAATGTTGAGGGCGAATGTTATTCTGCAAGAGCTGAGGGCGAATGCTGTTCTGCAAGAGCTGAGGGAAAATTCTGAGGGCGAATGTTGTTCTGCAAGAGCTGAGGGCGAATGCACGCGTGATATCAGACGTTAATGCAGTTTTTAATAAAATAATTTTAATGTAGCGCGCATATAAGTGTCGTATTTTTTAATAAAATCATTTTTATGTAGCGCGCATATAAGTGTCATTATACCGACGGCGGCCAAAGCGTCGCAATTGCGACGACTGCCTCCAAACGTTGCAATTGCGACACTTATACATTGTGTCACACTTGCGACGTTTGGAGGAACCATCGCAATAGCGACGCTTTGGGGCATAGAGTTGCAATTGCGACGCTTTTTCTAAGTATCGGTATTGCGACACTTTTCTCTAAACGTCGTTATAGCGACGGTTTCAGGTGGGATTGAAAAAATTTGGGGAAATTTCTGACATTTGGTCAAAAGCGTCAGAACCAAGTGTCGGAATTTCCCCCAAATGTACTAATGTAGTATATCCAGACATGTGACTGCCATAGGTGCCACTATGACAGTCATGTAGGACTTTCTTAGCCTCTTCCAGGGTCAAGCATCGACCGAGCATAGAATCAACTCCGACACGATACAATGTATCTCCGACAATGCGATATGGTTGAGATTGATGCCGAACGCGGCGTCGAGCATCCTTCATCAACTCAGACCGGAAAGTGGATGTCTGAAGGTACACGATGATGTCACCGTACCATGGGTCATGAGTGCTAATAAGAAAGAGCGTTTCATTCGAGATTTGATCCTCGAATTGGGATAAAGTGGAGTCTGTTGGGAGAGAGCAGATAAGATCAGCAAAAACCAATGATTTCGTCGATTTGGCGGTTGTGAACTCCAGATCGAACTCCTAAAGGATTACAATCCATTTGGAGTACTTGCTCCCTATAAATTGTCGAGACAAGATGTATGTCATGGGGTTATAGTCGGAAATCATGGTTACCATACGCAATAGGATGTAATGGCAGAACCACTGAACGGCCTGAACCGTAGCGAGTGCCAACTTCTCGACATGGGCATAGCGCGTTTCAGTGTCAAGAAGATTCCGAGACAGATAGTAAACTACATGTTCATTTCCATCGTCGTCATCCTGTACTAGAACCATAACTATCGTGCTAAAAGTGGCAGCCAAATAAAGGGTGAAATTGCCATGATAGTCGGGAGGACGTATTAACGGAGCATTGACAAGCAACGTTTTAAGTTTATCGAAGGAACGTCCTGTTTCAGAAGTCGCGTAAACCCCTTGGCCACTTCCGCATAGTTTGGAATAAAGCGACGTAAGAAGTTGGCTTTCCCCTGAAGACTCTGCAGTTGATGCAACGAGGATGGAGATAGGAGGTTAACGATGGCCTCGACCTTGAGGGGCTCAAGGCGAATTCCGTCTTTGGAGACGATGAATCCCAAAATATGACCAAAGTCTACGCAGAAGATGCACTTGTGAGGATTGAGCCTAATATTGTAACGGGTGCAGCGGAGAAAAATCTAGAGAAGGTGTTCAGGATGGTCCTCACGCTGAGCTGAATGAGCCAGAAAATCGTCCAGATACGGCTAAAAAATATGACGTATGTCATGGAAAGCATAGGACATAGCGCACTGGAAGGTAGCTCCAGCATTTTTTAAGCCGGGGAGCTTCTTGTAAGTGAAAGTACCCCATAGACAGATAAAGGCGGTCTTATGTTGATCAGCGGGTAAAATATTGATTTGATTGTAACCCGAGAAGTCGTCCATGAGTGAATAAATCTCACTCCTCACGTAGTCCTCGATGATATGATCTATAAAGGGAGTGGGGTAATTGTCCTTAGGACAGGCCCAATTGATTTCTTAGTAGTCAACACAGACCCGTATAGTGCCATGTTTCTTATCTACAAGGACAATATTAGAAACCCATTCTGTGAGGGGAATTGGGTATACGAAGCCCGCGTTAAGAAGTTTTTCAACTTCTGCCTTTATAGCTGTGGATTTTCAGGGATCCACTGGGCGCAGACGCTGACGCATGGGCTTTGCACCTGGATAGGTGGGAATCTCATGCACGACTATACTGGCATAAATCCCAGGCATCTCTTCATAGGACCATGCAAAAACATCTTTGAATTCACGAAAAAGGTTCATGTATACCTGAATCTCTTCACGAGAACAGGTAACTCCCACATGAATGTTCTCGACTACCCCCAGTTTAACGAAGATGTCGATAGGCATGGTTTGCATGATGTTACTCAGATTTCCCTCTGAAAGAACCTCGTGATTCAATATCAGTGTTTGAAGAGGCGGAGTGGGAACTTGAGATGCAAAGCGCTCTAGAAAATCAGACATTGCCCAGCCTGTGAGGAATGATGATCGCCATCGCTCCATGGAAGATCTTCAAGAGACATCGTTTCAATGATAGCTTCATCAGAGTGGAAGACTTATCTTAAAGGATCGGGCGAATCTGCATCACCGAGCCAAGGGGATTGAGAGTATACATCTACATCCATGCTCGAAGGAGCATGTTCAGGGTGAGGAGGATCTGATGCAACGACAATCTCACAATAATTGATCTCAACTGGAGTTAAAGGCATCGATTCTCCAAAAGAGGTCACCTATTCAGGCGAAGGGATGATCCAAGGGTCATCTGACCTAGAGATCATGTTAACTTGAATGGTGTGCAGTGGTGGCGCGGGAAAAATACCCATGAGGACGGGGTCCTACACTGTCATGGGATTGGGGATTTGATTCATGTAAGGTACGTTGTTCTCGGAGGATGAGGTGAAGAAAGACAACTGATCGACAGTGATAATTTTTCCCTCATGAGGAAACTTCAGAAGCTGGAAGAGAGTGGACGGAACACATAGCATGGCGTGAGTCCAACTACGACCAAGAAGAACATATTAGTTGAGCTTGGTGTCAACCACTTCTACTTCTACGTTGACTATCTTACCCTATAACGTGATCGGTAAACTCTCGAGAACACCCAAGGGTTTTGATTCCCGACCATCAAATGCCTCAAGGGCATTGCGAGATGAAGTAAGAGCTGGAGAGCCAATGGTCTTCCACCAGGCAGATGACATAACACAGGTGGAAGCACCTTCATCCACAATGGCTCTGTGGATGTTGAGGCCGTTGATACCGACTTGTATAACGAGAGAAATTTGATGCGGAAGTCAGGGGACAAAATTTTCCAGGTCGAAGGTGAGAAGACTAGAATCGGCAGGATCAATTCCACCAATTTCAGACAACAGAGCTTTCTGTTGTGATGGGAAACTTTGAAGCACTTCCAACACAGACATTGCAGAAGGCACTTGTGCCAAATCCTCAACAATGCTGTATTTCTTTGCGGCATGAGCATTTGGATTATAGGAAGATTTTCACAGAACACCCTTAGAAGGTGGCCTCACAACAGGTTTAGCGTTAGGCTTCTCAATTTCTAAAGGACCAGAGACAGGTGGGGGAGGTGGGCCATCAACAGCTTCCTTCCCAGCTGCCTGGCATGATCCAGCATAATCCTTCGAGTGTGTAGCGATCGAAACAGGTGCAGCACCATTCATCATAAAAACTTGGGACCCAAATGGTGCAGATGGTGAAGGCTGCTCAACCATCTGGGTCTGCTGAGACGGGAAAGGTTCTTTGAGAACTACCAGAGTCCCTTTAGAGCCTTTCATAAGTTTACTAACTTCAAATTGTCGGGGACAATATTTGGTATAATGATCTCCTTCAGAGATAAGGCAGGGGTACTTCGGTTTGCGTTGGGAACCATCGTCAGCACGAGGTTTAGAAGACTCTGGTTTCGAGGCATCATGTTTGGATTTTCCTTTACCCTTCTTCTTCCCTTTGGAGGTCTTTTCCGTAGGATTGGCCTGAACGGAATTGACCTCCGCAGTCTTACCAGAATCTGGAGGGGCGGGAAGAGCAAAATTATTGGAAGAATTTGACTTCTGCTTCCCATTTGAGGACTTCCAAGAAGTCTGAGAAACGAAATTAATAACACCGTCCACCGATGGGGTAACTGGTGCTTTAGAGGTCCCTAGCCGCGGGGCATCAGTCAAGATATCATATAGTGTGACGGATTGAGATTACACCAAATCAAGGTACTAGCCACACGCGATGGCTTGTTATTCGGTCACACATGCTCCCATAGCAATATCTTGAGCAATCTTGTTAACGAAGGAGGTAGTGAACCAATGAGTTAGAAGCTGATCAGGTATATCAAACTTGATCAGACTACAATGACGTCGCCACTCATGAATATGATTAGATATGTGGGTGGCTTTATCCTGCTTGAGAGAAGTCAAGAGATGCGTCCCGGCTTCGTAACGAATCGGTAACTGGAAATGTGTCAGAAAATCCATAGCTAACATATTAAAGTCTTGAAAGATACCGCAGGGTAGTTCTATATACCACTTACCAGCAGCACCGGTAAGAGTGCGCTGGAAAAGACGCAGATGAATCGAATCATCCACCCAAGAGTTCGAAGAACACCACAGATGGTAGGTAATGACATGAGCTTGGGGGTCCTCTCCATCTTTACCTTCAAATTTAGGACAGTCACCAGGCACCTTGGTTGGAACCGGAGGCCAATAAGGATTGTGAAGAATCGGATCATTGGTCAACTTAGATACGTCCAGAAATTTTAACGTAGCAAGGAAAGGCAACTGTGGATTGAAAGGCATACCAAGCCCTCGATAAGAACCTGTACCTGTACTCCACCCTAGTTGGGCATAACTTTTCCCCCATTGGTTCTGTCCTGGAGGATTCTGACCATAGGGGTTATAATCCATATAATTGGGTTGATACAGTTGTTGATAACCAGTGTAAGGGGGTTGATAATGGGGGTACTGACCCTGATTATATGTAGGCCCCATTTGAGTAGTGTATGGCTGCTGAGTATAGGTATAGCCTGGTTGTTGAAGATAATAATTAGAACCTTGGGGCGAGTTGTAAACCGGTCGAGATTGACCTTGAAGGTAATAACCACCTTGAGGTCGAGCGAGTTGTTGGTAAGTGGGGCCCTGTTGAGATTGATGAGTTGGGTGCATAGGTAAATTCGGCTGTGGCATGGAATAAATGGGCTATTAAGCAGGGTTGAGTGGATGTGCAGGTTGGCCTGGTTGAACAGGTTGACCTGGCTGAGCGGGCTGCCCCGGTTGAACATGTTGACCTGGGTGAACAGGTTGTCCTGGTTGAATAGGTTGACCTAGCTGATAAAGGACACTAGGTTGGCCCAACTGAGCTGGTTGGCCTGATGGTGGGATAGGGCCAGGCTGTGCCTGATAACCAAGATGGCCTATGGCAGGACCATAAGATGGTCCCGACCGTGCAAAATTTGAACCGATGGGAAACTGGGGTTGCTGAGGTTGCACCATAGGTTGAGAAGGGTGGATTTTCCCCCCAGGACCGTACAATGGTCCAAGTTGATACCCTGGTTGGCCTGTGGGTCCTTGAGGTTTCCCTAGTTGGACCATAGAGTGAGGCTGTAAAGGTTGGCCTTGAGGGTTGTAGGATTGCCCTTGCAGACCATACAACAACCCCTACTATCCCGAAGGTTGGCCCTATAAGGGTTGTCCTTGCAAGTCATATAGATAACCAAGCTAGCCTGAAGGTTGGCCCTGGAAGGGTTTTCCTTGCGGGTTAGAAGGTTGCCCAACCTGGGCAGACAGAAAACCTTGGACATACTGATAAGCCTCTGGAGCAGGAAAACATAAAGGGTTTCGTTGCTCATTGTACTGATATGGAAAAACATAAACAGGGGTACCATCCAGTCCATAATGGGAAAAATAAGGACGGTTGGGATCTTGGGAGGACTGACCAAACTCCGATTTCGACGTCTGTAAAGACAACCGATACTCCTCAGGAGAGATATTCTCTGGAATAGCAGATGCTATATAGATGCCTTCAGGAAGTGACAAGGTCCTAATGGACTAAGTAGTAATATCGGGTGTAGATGCAACTATGCAGACGGTAGGCCTAATAGGTACTGATGTAATCTGAGGAGATTACGTGAGAGGTGTCGATGGCGACATCCCTAACGAAGGAATAACCGGCCTCCTAGACGAAGTGGATACTCCCATAGAGGCCACAGCAGCCACAATCTGACTTAAGGACCTATATCCCGCTGGAAGCGAAGGACCAGGCGAAGACATGATAGAATACTTGGGGTTTTTTCTAGAAAAATATGGTAATCTTCACCAGATGTAGGAATTTCCTCACTATGAGAAGGATTGGGTGAGTCCATATCTGACACTGCCACAAGATCTTCCAAAAGACGGTGAGGACTAGGAGGTATAACAACAGCTAAAAAATTAGAACCCGATGTAAGAGGAGGGAAATATTCCCCTACTCCAAATCCAAACCAAGCGTTGGATAAGGGCCAATTGAACTCAACTGGTCCTCCAAAGGGAAGCTCAAATAGAACCGGTCCCCCGTCGGGAAACTCTGAGACAATAGGCTGCTGAGGTTCAGCAGAGGACTGAGAGACCTCTGACGAATCATCTTTGTAAGGACTACCAGTAGACGAAACTGAAGGTTCCTCCACTGTGACAGTAACGAAAAGAGGAAGAGATCAAAACAAAAGCACACGGGCTAAAACCAAGGCAAACAATCAAACGGCCAACAAGAAATCTCTAAAAGGGCCTGTGATCGTAGGTGATTAATTTTACCACATTGAAACTTGAAAATTTTATCGTTTCATGTTTTAAGAGTCGATAAACGAGTAAAAGGTGACTCTATCTCTTTCAATTTGGAAACAAGCATGAAAGGACAAGCGCTTTATGATCCTTTTAAATTTAATGAGTCAAAAAAGATCGAAATGACTACTCTAGAACTCTATGCAAGAGGGTGTACCAGATATTTGTGAACTGCAATATACACCTTGGTTCAAAAAATGAAAGAGAAATCAACCAAGGACTTGACGTACGTGCAGGCAATCTCCCTGAATGTTGTGTCCGGTGTATCACGAGTATAAGGCAGTAGACTCGGCTTCCTACGGATAAAGGATAGCAACCTAGTGGGGTCTCCCTTTATATACACGATGGTACTGGGAGCACAAGTCCGTACTAGTGTTTTCTAAAGCCAAGAGGCGAATGACATCTACTAGGTTTAACGACGCCGGAACACGTCACTAGCCTAGACCTATAGATATTTCATTAATGTTTCAATGCTGCCTTAAGGTAAATTGAATAAATTTTAGAGTTGATCTTCAATTATGTTTCAATTTCAGGCCCTGCCAAATGTTATGTCTCAAAATCCTCTAAATGCACACTACATGCCACTACAAATCACTTTGTTCGATGAATAGCTAACTACGGGAAGGTTAAGAGATTTTCAAACAATAACAAAATGATCACAAAACAACCACTAGTGTCTCTAATGCACGTTAATGATACTAAAAGCTTTTCCTTTAGAGTTATATAACACTAATAATGCAGAAAATTTTTCAATTCTCACTAACCAATCAAAACAAAAAAAATTGTTTTTTTTTTTTTTTCAATGTTTTAGAACAAAATGCACCAAGAAAAATGAAAACTAATAAGGGACCAATTTGAGAAATGATAATGAAAGATTAAAAGCAAGAAATTTCACTCAACACACAATCAGACCTCAAACTGACAGAGAAGTCCTTCAAATCAAAGAGGAATCACAACAAAAACTCACACGAACCGTGTGATCTAGGCTCGAAATGAGACAAAAGAGAAACTTGAATGAGAAAAAGATCAATAACTCAAATCACAAAACGATACAATAAAAACCAACCACATGAATGCAAGAAAGCAAAAAAAAAATTGATTAATCAAATGAAAACCAAAAACTCCTACGGGAGGCTCAGCACACAATAGCACCTAGATGCCCCAGGGCTAGAATGTAAAACCGATAGTAGAGAGAAAAAAAATGGATGATAGAGGTGAATCACAGTCAAAAAGGACTCCAAAGCACTCAGACAGTCGGAAAAGATGCACCAAAAACCAAAAATCAGACTTAGAGAGCTCAGAAAAGAAAACCCTAGCACCACACAGGAATGGCGCGACTGTTCGGCTGTATCTAGTGCCAAAACAAGGTTGGCGCGGACGCCTAACCAGCAACAAGCGCCAGCTGGCGCGACTATCAGGCTAAAAAGCGTGCCAATCAAGTTTACTACTGACAGGAATAAAAAAGAGCAAGCAAAGAGTAGATCAGGTATGGTGGGAGCTGAACAGAGGCTTTACACCAAAAAGAGACAGACCATAAGAGAAAATCAAGGAGACAAAAGCTAAAAGCAACCGAAAGAGACAAGACAAACTCCAATCAAATCCCCAACGGATTCGCCAGTTTTTTGGAGAGGTAAATCCCCTCTACGGACAGAGGTGATCCCTACTATCCCAGATCGGGTCTAACAACAATCAGACACGCAGTGACCCAGGTCTCTAGTTACAAAAACAACAAAATATAACAAGTTGCCTACCTCGGGTCCTAAGCAATGGTCGTTGAGGAGAGGATGACGCTTCCCATCCTCTGCTTTAGCAGATCACAATCCTTCTGCTTAGCACGTCCGAACACCTGCACACATGCAAAGAAATACAACGATACACAACATAGAACCTATATCTTGTAACCATACATCAGTCAGAGAGGATGTAATTCATTACATCAAAAACAAAGACACACGAATGAAACCATAATAAAATTCATTTATCATTAATAATAACAAAGAAAGATACAACCCAAGGTTCTGACACTGGATCTTCCTTCGACGGGTCGACAGCGGAGCATGTCTCAATGAAGCTCGTCGGGAATGGGACAAAGCTCTCTCTCTTCAGCTTGGCTCTCAAAGGCTGTCTGGTGATAGTCTCCTCGCTACAGATTCAGCTCTTTCTTCTATCTTACTAAGGGAAAATGGCAAGCTTATATAGATGGTGGAAGGGGAGTTGGGATCCCTACAATTGTGGGATTGGCCCTATCCTCAAGGAAGCTTCCATGATAGGTGGAAAACCACTTCCCCTTCATGGAGATCCAGAGCCAAACCTCCCAACTTATTTTAGAGACTCATTCAGGAGTTGGTTGGAATCAAACTTCTGCCATTTATTTTTAAAAACAATCCTTATTAAGCTTGGTGCGGGCAATACACTGGTACATAGTGCTAGTTGGCACGCCCTCTTTGGAGGATTTTCCCCATTGGCACAAGGGCTGAACTGGCTAGTCGTGCTAATGCCAAAAGATCAGTTTTTAGGGTTTTTCCAAGGAAATTTTCTTAAGAGGAATGATTTTCCTTGTAAATGGGGATGCCATGAAAGTGGTTTCAGGTTATGTCACTGCTCACAGGTCACAGAAAAGGCCCTCGAATGTGTGGGATGGGGGATTGCAGGGACGGTGACAAATTACTATGTAACAGCTGGAAAGAATCCCTTTGGATTTATTATTTATTGAATATGTAAACAGACCAAATCCAAGCATTGGTCTCGATAATGAGGCCAAGGACATGTCTGGAGACGAATCCCAAGAGAAATCTAATCATGATTCAGGGCAATCACAACATAATTCTCAGAATTCATATCACTCTGATAATGAATCCGAAAGGAGGAATGAGAGCCCAGATAAAATAATTGATAAAGTGATCAAAGCAATTGAAATGAAAATAGGAGGAACTAATGGAGCTGGATCATCTCCTCAAGAAGTTCAACATATCCACAATACACATAATGAGGTAGAGAATTCTCAGCCAAAATATTTGAAGAATGAATGGGAAAATTTTTCCAAGGCACTACAAACACCACATCCAAAACCTAATATTGATGAATCCACAATTTTTCAAATACCAACGCATTCTCAGAACTTAGTGGAAACTACAATTCCGCTACAACATGTACTTGAAGATCATGATCAAAATACCATTCCGACATACCCTACAGAGCATATTATTTTACAAATTGAAAAGATACCCTCACTTGATGTCTTCTACATTCCCAGTCATAAGGTTGTATTTAAGAGAAGAAAGACGAGAAGAATGGATGAAAAAGTTTCAAATCTTATGATTGAATCTGTTGATGTTCTATGGAAAGACCCTTTGGCTGATCCTACAGAACATTTAACTAAGTTGTCACAATATGCAGAAGCATATGCTACTTCCACCATTGATAAAGCCACCAAGGTACAACTTCTACTGAAGCAAAAAGAAGACAAAGTACAAGAGTTTGAGAGACTGTTAGAACAAGAAAAATTTAACTCCAGCAAATATATGGAAGAGAAGATGTCTCAATTTCAAAAGGATTTTGAAAGAATTAATATTCAACACCAAGTGAAGATTACAAATAAATAAACACATCTTGAAGCAGCAATGGAAAATTGAAAAGTCAACCTCAAGTAGAGTTGTTTATTAAAGAAGCACTGGAAATGAATGCAAATCTAAAGCAACGGAAAGAAACCTTTTGTCAACAAGATTCAATCACCATCACTTACTATGATACAAGTAAAACCCTAATCCAGCAAGTGGCTAACAGGAGACTTGAGTGTCAGAAAGTTGAAAATAAAATCAACGAGTTCAAAGTGGCAAGGATCTAACTCGGGAAAGAAAGGTGACCTACCTCAGATTGACAAATTTCACAAAGAAATTTTATCTAAGGATTGGGAAGTACAACTCAAATAAGAAGAAAAGGAAACAACAAAGGCATCAAGGTTAACAAATGAAATTATTGAATCTATTAATGAAAAAATTTTGAAAGTTGAACTTATTAAAGGATCCACAAGTGAATTGCTCTCAGAACTCAAGCCATTAGAAGCACAGTGGAAGAAAAATACAGAGATGTAGGAGAAAATGATTAAAGATAAATATGTTTGATCAAAAAAATTACTGGAATTTTCTTATCAAACCTTATCATCAATGCCTAACTCTTCAGTCATTAACTAATTCAAAAAATAAGTTGTAGTCAGCAGTTTCGAATGTAGTATTCAAAGGCCAGATCAAGTCAGAAATTTTGCAAAGAGCTGAGCTAAAGCCAATGGTGGATATTTGTCAGCTCTGATATCAAATGCGCAAAGAGGATCAACACACATAATCATGTTGTTATTTTATTTTCCTAGATTGTAGTTTAAGTTTTCTCCTTATGAGCATGGTTGTTTGAAACCTCCTCAATTTTTATGTAATAATCTATTTTTAAACATATTGTAGTTTAGTATTTAAACCCTTCTTATGCATTTAGAGAAGGGTCTAGAAATTTTTCAAAAACATTTGAAAATAATGCACTCCTGTAAGTTTGTAAATGATTTGATGGATTAATGAAATGAAATATGTTATCTTTTCACAGTTGAAGCTCTTTAACTAATTTTGCACTATTGTACTCTTTAAATTTCTTGAAAGTGAAGAGGAGAAGAAAATTATTGTCAGTTTATATGAGTAGGACTTCGTATATATGGTACTTCTACACGTTATATTAAGTTTTTTTTTTAGATGGATAGTTTTCTTTTTATCTACATTATATATTTGTAATGTTATCATAAATGAATGTTAAATGCACTTATGTACTAATATTTGTTTATGATCTCTTATCTTATATATAATCACACATATAAATGCAAAACACATTTCACAATTATTTTAATCAAACTAATTTGTTAAAAGAATTATCTTTACATAATTTTCATCTCTTTCAACTTTTAAATAATCTTCATGAATAATAGTTCGAAGATATATTTTTAGATTGCATAAAGGAAGGAACACCCCGAGTATATAGTAGAATAGGTAGTTTTAAATAAATTCACATGATAGATTAAAATCATTTCCCATTTGCATGTTATATAAGCAAAAAACACCAAAAATCATCCTTATTGGGAAACTGGTCCCTTTATCCCTAGAACCATAACTAACGTGCTAAAAGTGGCAGCCAAATAAAGGGTGAAATTTCCATGATAGTCGGGAGGACGTATTAACGGAGCGTTGACAAGCAACATTTTAAGTTTATCGAAGGATTTCTAAGAAATGTTGTCCCAATGGAAGGGAACGTCCTGTTTCAGAAGTCGTGTAAACCCCTTGGCCATTTCCGCATAGTTTGGAATAAAGCGACGTAAGAAGTTGGCTTTCCCCTGAAGACTCTGCAGTTGATGCAATGAGGATGGGGATGGGAGGTTAACGATGGCCTCGACCTTGAGGGGCTCAAGGCGAATTCCGTCTTTGGAGACGATGAATCCCAAAATATGACCAAAGTCTACGCAGAAGATGCACTTGTGAGGATTGAGCCTAATATTGTAATGGGTGCAACGGAGAAAAATCTAGCGAAGGTGTTCAGGATGGTCCTCACGCTGAGCTGAATGGGCCAGCAAATCGTCCAGATACGGCTAAAAAATATGACGTATGTCATGGATAGCATAGGACATAGCACACTGGAAGGTAGCTCCAGCATTTTTTAAGCCGGGGAGCTTCTTGTAAGTGAAAGTACCCCATAGATAGATAAAGGCGGTCTTATGTTGATCAGCGGGTAAAATATTGATTTGATTGTAACCCGAGAAGTCGTCCATGAGTGAATAAATCTCACTCCCCACGTAGTCATCGATGATCTGATCTATAAAGGGAGTGGGGTAATTTTCCTTAGGACAGGCCCGATTGATGTCTTAGTGGTCAACACAGACCCATATAGTGCCATGTTTCTTATCTACAAGGACAATATTAGAAACCAATTCTGTGAGGGGAATTGGGTATATGAAGCCCGCGTTAAGAAGTTTTTCAACTTCTGCCTTTATAGCTGTGGATTTTCAGGGATCCACTGGGCGCAGACGCTGACGCATGGGCTTTGCACCTGGATAGGTGGGAATCCCATGCACGACTATACTGGCATAAATCCCAGGCATCTCTTCATAGGACCATGCAAAAACATCTCTGAATTCACGAAAAAGGTTCATGTATACCTGAATCTCTTCAGGACAACAGGTAACTCCCACATGAATGTTCTCGACTACCCCCAGTTTAACGAAGATGTCGATAGGCATGGTTTGCGTGATGTTACTCAGATTTCCCTCTGAAAGAACCTCGTGAGTCAGTATCAGTGTTTGAAGAGGCGGAGTGGGAACTTGAGATGCAAAGCGCTCTAGAAAATCAGACATTGCCCAGCCTGTGAGGAATGATGATCACCATCGCTCCATGGCAGATCTTCAAGAGACATCGTTTCAATGATAGCTTCATCAGAGTGGAAGACTTATCTTAAAGGATCGGGCGAATCTGCATCACCGAGCCAAGGGAATTGAGAGTATACATCTAAATCCATGCTCGAAGGAGCATGTTCAGGGTGAGGAGGATCTGATGCAACGACAATCTCACAATAATTGATCTCAACTAGAGTTAAAGGCATCGATTCTCCAAAAGAGGTCACCTATTCAGGCGAAGGGATGATCCAAGGGTCATTTGATCTAGAGATCATGTTAACTTGAATGGTGTGCAGTGGTGGCACGGGAAAAATACCCATGAGGACGAGGTCCTACACTGTCATGGGATTGGGGATTTGATCCATGCAAGGTACGTTGTTCTCGGAGGATGAGGTGAAGAAAGACAACTGATCGACAGTGATAATTTTTCCCTCATGAGGAAACTTCAGAAGCTGGAAGAGAGGGATGGAACGCATAGCATGGCGTGATTCCAACTACGACCAAGAAGAAGATTGTAGTTGAGCTTGGTGTCAACCACTTCTACTTCTACGTTGACTATCTTACCCTATAACGTGATCGGTAAACTCTCGAGAACACCCAAGGGTTTTGATTCCCGACCATCAAATGCCTCAAGGGCATTGCGAGATGAAGTAAGAGCTGGAGAGCCAATGGTCTTCCAGCAGGCAGATGACATAACACAGGTGGAAGCACCTTCATCCACAATGGCTCTGTGGATGTTGAGGCCGTTGATACCGACTTGTATAACGAGAGAAATTTGATGCGGAAGTCAGGGGACAAAATTTTCCAGGTCGAAGGTGAGAAGACTAGAATCGGCGAGATCAATTCCACCAATTGCAGACAACAGAGCTTTCCGTTGTAATGGGAAACTTTGAAGCACTTCCAACACAGACATTGCAGAAGGCACTTGTGCCAAATCCTCAACAATGCTGTATTTCTTAGTGGCACAAGCATTTGGATTATAGGAAGATTTTCACAGAACACCCTTAGAAGGTGGCCTCACAACAGGTTTAGCGTTAGGCTTCTCAATTTCTAAAGGACCAGAGACAGGTGGGGGAGGTGGGCCATCAACGACTTCCTTCCCAGCTGCCTGGCATGATCCAGCATAATCCTTCGAGTGCGTAGCGATCGAAACAGGTGCAGCACCATTCATCATAAAAACTTGGGACCCAAATGGTGCAGATGGTGAAGGCTGCTCAACCATCTGGGTCTGCTGAGACGGGAAAGGTTCTTTGAGAACTACCGGAGTCCCTTTAGAGCCTTTCATAAGTTTACTAACTTCAGATTGTCGGGGACAATATTTGGTATAATGATCTCCTTCACAGATAAGGCAGGGGTACTTCGGTTTGCGTTGGGAACCATCGTCAGCACGAGGTTTAGAAGACTCTTGTTTCGAGGCATCAGGTTTGGATTTTCCTTTACCCTTCTTCTTCCCTTTGGAGGTCTTTTCCGTAGGATTGGCCTGAACGGAATTGACCTCCGCAGTCTTACCAGAATCTGGAGGGGCGGGAAGAGCAGAATTATTGGAAGAATTTGACTTCTGCTTCCCATTTGAGGACTTCCAAGAAGTCTGAGAAACGAAATTACTAACACCGTCCACCGATGGGGTAACTGGTGCTTTAGAGGTCCCTAGCCGTGGGGCATCAGTCAAGATATCATATAGTGTGACGGATTGAGATTACACCAAATCAAGGTACTGGCCACACGCGATGGCTTGTTATTAGGTCACACATGCTCCCATAGAAATATCTTGAGCAATCTTGTTAACGAAGGAGGTAGTGAACCAATGAGTTATAAGCTGATCAGGTATATCAAACTTGATCAGTCTACAACGACGTCGCCACTCATGAATATGATTAGATATGTGGGTGGCCTTATCCTGCTTGAGAGAAGTCAAGAGATGCGTCCCGGCTTCGTAACGAACTGGTAACTGGAAATGTGTCAGAAAATCCATATCTAACATATTAAAGTCTTGAAAGATACCGTGGGGTAGTTCTATATACCACTTACCAGCAGCACCGGTAAGAGTGCGCTGGAAAAGACGCAGATGAATCAAATCATCCACCCAAGAGTTCGAAGAACACCACAGATGGTAGGTCATGACATGAGCTTGGGGGTCCTCTCCAGCTTTACCTTCAAATTTAGGACAGTCACCAGGCACCTTGGTTGGAACCGGAGGCCAATAAGGATTGTGAAGAATCGGATCATTGGTCAACTTAGATACGTCCGGAAATTTTAACGTAGCAAGGAAAGGCAACTGTGGATTGAAAGGCATACCAAGCCCTCGATAAGAACCTGTACCTGTACTCCACCCTAGTTGGGCATAACTTTTCCCCCATTGGTTCTGTCCTGGAGGATTCTGACCATAGGGGGTATAAGCCATATAATTGGGTTGATACGGTTGCTGATAACCAGTGTAAGGGGGTTGATAATGGGGGTACTGACCCTGATTATATGTAGGCCCCATTTGAGCAGTGTATGGCTGCTGAGTATAGGTATAGCCTGGTTGTTGAAGATAATAATTAGAACCTTGGGGTGAGTTGTAAACCGGTCGAGATTGACCTTGAAGGTAATAACCACCTTGAGGTCGAGCGGGTTGTTGGTAAGTGGGGCCCTGTTGAGCTTGATGAGTTGGGTGCATAGGAAAATTCGGCTGTGGCATGGAATAAATGGGCTATTAAGCAGGGTTGAGTGGATGTGCAGGTTGGCCTGGTTGAACAGGTTGACCTGGCTGAGCGGGCTGCCCTGGTTGAACATGTTGACCTGGGTGAACAGGTTGTCCTGGTTGAACAGGTTGACCTAGCTGATAAACGACACTAGCTTGGCCCAGCTGAGCTGGTTGGCCTGATGGTGGGATAGGGCCAGGCTGTGCCTGATAACCAGGATGGCCTATGGCAGGACCATAAGATGGTCCCGACCGTGCAAAATTCAGACCGATGGGAAACTGGGGTTGCTGAGGTTGCACCATAGGTTGAGAAGGGTGGATTTTCCCCCCAGGACCGTACAATGGTCCAAGTTGATACTCTGGTTGGCCTGTGGGTCCTTGAGGTTTCCCTAGTTGGACCATAGAGTGAGGCTGTAAAGGTTGACCTTGAGGGTTGTAGGATTGCCCTTGCAGACCATACAACAACCCCTGCTATCCCGAAGGTTGGCCCTATAAGGGTTGTCCTTGCAAGTCATATAGATAACCAAGCTAGCCTGAAGGTTGGCCCTGGAAGGGTTTTCCTTGCGAGTTAGAAGGTTGCCCAACCTGGGCAGACAGAAAACCTTGGACATACTGATAAGCCTCTGGAGCAGGAAAACATAAAGGGTTTCGTTGCTCATCTTACTGATATGGAAAAACATAAACAGGGGTACCATCCAGTCCATAATGGGAAAAATAAGGACGGTTGGGATCTTGGGAGGACTGACCAACCTCCAATTTCGACGTCTGTAAAGACAACCGATACTCCTCAGGAGAGATATTCTCCGGAATAGCAGATGCTATATAGATGCCTTCAGGAAGTGACAAGGTCCTAATGGACTAAGTAGTAATATCGGGTGTAGATGCAACTATGCAGACGGTAGGCCTAATAGGTACTGATGTAATCTGAGGAGATTACGTGAGAGGTGTCGATGGCGACATCCCTAACGAAGGAATAACCGGCCTCGTAGACGAAGTGGATACTCCCATAGAGGCCACAGCAGCCACAATCTGACTTAAGGACCTATATCCCGCTGGAAGCGAAGGACCAGGCGAAGACATGATAGAAGACTTGGGGTTTTTTCTAGAAAAATATGGTAATCTTCACCAGATGTAGGAATTTCCTCACTATGAGAAGGATTGGGTGAGTCCATATCTGACACTGCCACAAGAGCTTCCAAAAGACGGTGAGGACTAGGAGGTATAACAACAGCTAAAAAATTAGAACCCGATGTAAGAGGAGGGAAATATTCCCCTACTCCAAATCCAAACCAAGCGTTGGATAAGGGCCAATTGAACTCAACTGGTCCTCCAAAGGGAAGCTCAAATAGAACTGGTCCCCCGTCGGGAAACTCGGAGACAATAGGCTGCTGAGGTTCAGCAGAGGACTGAGAGACCTCTGACGAATCATCTTTGTAAGGACTACCAGTAGACGAAACTGAAGGTTCCTCCACTGTGACAGTAACGAAAAGAGGAAGAGATCAAAACAAAAGCACACGGGCTAAAACCAAGGCAAACAATCAAACGGCCGACAAGAAATCTCTAAAAGGGCCTGTGATCGTAGGTGATTAATTTTACCACATTGAAACTTGAAAATTTTATCGTTTCATGTTTTAAGAGTCGAGAAACGAGTAAAAGGTGACTCTATCTCTTTCAATTTGGAAACAAGCATGAAAGGACAAGCGCTTTATGATCCTTTTAAATTTAATGAGTCAAAAAAGATCGAAATGACTACTCTAGAACTCTATGCAAGAGGGTGTACCAGATATCTGTGAACTGCAATATACACCTTGGTTCAAAAAATGAAAGAGAAATCAACCAAGGACTTGACGTACGTGCAGGCAATCTCCCTGAATGCTGTGTCCGGTGTATCACGAGTATAAGGCAGTAGACTCGGCTTCCTACGGATAAAGGATAGCAACCTAGTGGGGTCTCCCTTTATATACACGATGGTACGGGGAGCACAAGTCCGTACTAGTGTTGTCTAAAGCCAAGAGGCGAACGACAGCTACTAGGTTTAAAGATGCCAGAACACGTCTCTAGCCTAGACCTCTAAATATTTCATTAATGTTTCAATGCTGCCTTAGTGTAAATTGAATAAATTTTATAGTTGATCTTCAATTATGTTTCAATTTCAGGCCCTGCCAAATGTTATGTCTCAAAATCCTCTAATTGCACACTACATGCCACTACAAATCACTTTGTTCGATGAATAGCTAACTACGGGAAGGTTAAGAGCTTTTCAAACAATAACAAAATGATCACAAAACAACCACTAGTGTCTCTAATGCACGTTAATGATACTAAAAGCTTTTCCTTTAGAGTTATATAACACTAAAAATGAAATTATTGAATCTATTAATGAAAAAATTTTGAAAGTTGAACTTATTAAAGAATCCACAAGTGAATTGCTCTCAGAACTCAAGCCATTAGAAGCACAGTGGAAGAAAAATACAGAGATGTAGGAGAAAATGATTAAAGATAAATATGTTTGATCAAAAAAATTACTGGAATTTTCTTATCAAACCTTATCATCAATGCCTAACTCTTCAGTCATTAACTAATTCAAAAAATAAGTTGTAGTCAGCAGTTTCGAATGTAGTATTCAAAGGCCAGATCAAGTCAGAAATTTTGCAAAGAGCTGAGCTAAAGCCAATGGTGGATATTTGTCAGCTCTGATATCAAATGCGCAAAGAGGATCAACACACATAATCATGTTGTTATTTTATTTTCCTAGATTGTAGTTTAAGTTTTCTCCTTATGAGCATGGTTGTTTGAAACCTCCTCAATTTTTATGTAATAATATATTTTTAAACATATTGTAGTTTAGTATTTAAACCCTTCTTATGCATTTAGAGAAGGGTCTAGAAATTTTTCAAAAACATTTGAAAATAATGCACTCCTGTAAGTTTGTAAATGATTTGATGGATTAATGGAATGAAATATGTTATCTTTTCACAGTTGAAGCTCTTTAACTAATTTTGCACTATTGTACTCTTTAAATTGCTTGAAAGTGAAAAGGAGAAGAAAATTATTGTCAGTTTATATGAGTAGGACTTCGTATATATGGTACTTCTACACGTTATATTAAGTTTTTTTTTTAGATGGATAGTTTTCTTTTTATCTACATTATATATTTGTAATGTCATCATAAATGAATGTTAAATGCACTTATGTACTAATATTTGTTTATGATCTCTTATCTTATATATAATCACACATATAAATGCAATACACATTTCACAATTATTTTAATCAAACTAATTTGTTAAAAGAATTATCTTTACATAATTTTCATCTCTTTCAACTTTTAAATAATCTTCATGACTAATAGTTCGAAGATATATTTTTAGATTGCATAAAGGAAGGAACACCCTGAGTATATAGTAGAATAGATAGTTTTAAATAAATTCACATGATAGATTAAAATCATTTCCCATTTGCATGTTATATAAGCAAAAAACACCAAAAATCATCCTTATTGGGAAACTAGTCCCTTTATCCCTAGAACCATAACTATCGTGCTAAAAGTGGCAGCCAAATAAAGGGTGAAATTTCCATGATAGTCGGGAGGACGTATTAACGGAGCGTTGACAAGCAACATTTTAAGTTTATCAAAGGATTGCTAAGCAATGTTGTCCCAATGGAAGGGAACGTCCTGTTTCAGAAGTCGCGTAAACCCGTTGGCCAGTTCTGCATAGTTTGGAATAAAGCGACGTAAGAGGTTGGCTTTCCCCTGAAGACTCTGCAGTTGATGCAACAAGGATGGGGATGGGAGGTTAACGATGGCCTCGACCTTGAGGGGGTCAAGGTGAATTCCGTCTATGGAGACGATGAAACCCAAAATATGACCAAAGTCTACACAGAAGATGCACTTGTGAGGATTGAGCCTAAAATTGTAACGTGTGCAGCGGAGAAAAATCTAGCGAAGGTGTTCAGGATGGTCCTCACGCTGAGCTGAATGGGCCAGCAAATCGTCCAGATACGGCTAAAAAATATGACGTATGTCATGGAAATCATAGGACATAGCACACTGGAAGGTAGCTCCAGCGTTTTTTAAGCTGGGGAGCTTCTTGTAAGTGAAAGTACCCCACAGATAGATAAAGGCGGTCTTATGTTGATCAGCGGGTAAAATATTGATTTGATTGTAACCCGAGAAGCCGTCCATGAGTGAATAAATCTCACTCCCCACGTAGTCATCGATGATCTGATCTATAAAGGGAGTGGGGTAATTGTCCTTAGGACAGGCCCGATTGATGTCTTAGTAGTCAACATGGACCCGTATAGTGCCATGTTTCTTATTTACAAGGACAATATTAGAAACCCATTCTGTGAGGGGAATTGGGTATATGAAGCCCGCGTTAAGAAGTTTTTCAACTTCTTCCTTTATAGCTGTGGCTTTTCAGGGATCCACTGAGCGCAGACGCTGACGCACGGGCTTTGCACCTAGATAGGTGGGAATCTCATGCACGACTATACTGGCATAAATCCCAGGCATCTCTTCATAGGACCATGCGAAAACATCTCTGAATTCACGAAAAAGGTTCATGTATACCTGAATCTCTTCAGGAGAACAGGTAACTCCCACATGAATGTTCTCGACTACCCCCAATTTAATGAAGATGTCGATAGGCATGGTTTGCATGATGTTACTCAGATTTCCCTCTGAAAGAACCTCATGAGTCAATATCAGTGTTTGAAGAGGCGGAGTGGGAACTTGAGATGCAAAGCGCTCTAGACAATCAGACATTGCCCCCAGGTCGGGCATGAATCAGGAATGATGATAGCCATCGCTCCATGGCATATCTTCCAGAGACATCGTTTCAATGATAGCTTCATCAGAGGGGAAGACTTATCTTAAAGGATCGGGCGAATCTGCATCACCGAGCCAAGGGGATTGAGAGTATACATCTAGAGCCATGCTCGAAGGAGCATGTTCAGGGTGAGGAGGATCTGATGCAATGACAATCTCACAATAATTGATCTCAACTAGAGTTAAAGGCATCGATTCTCTAAAAGAGGTCACCTATTCAGGCGAAGTGATGATCCAAGGGTCATCTGACCTATAGATCATGTTTTCTTGAAAGGTGTGCAGTGGTGGCGCGGGAAAAATACCCATGAGGATGGGGTCCTACACTGTCATGGGATTGGGGATTTGATCCATGTAAGGTACGTTGTTCTCGGAGGATGAGGTGAAGAAAGACAACTAATCGACAGTGATAATTTTTCCCTCATGAGGAAACTTCAGAAGCTGGAAGAGGGTGGACGGAACGCATAGCATGGCGTGAGTCCAACTACGACCAAGAAGAATATTGTAGTTGATCTTGCTGTCAACCACTTCTACTTCTACGTTGACTATCTTACCCTATAACGTGATCGATAAAATCTCAAGAACACCCAAGGGTTTTGATTCCGGACCATCAAATGCCTCAAGGGAATTGCGAGATGAAGTAAGAGCTGGAGAGCCAATGGTATTCCAGCAGGCAGATGACATAACACAGGTGGAAGCACCTTCATCCACAATGGCTCTGTGGATGTTGAGGCCGTTGATACCGACTTGTATAACGAGAGAAATTTGATGCGGAAGTCAGGGGACAAAATTTTCCAGGTCGAAGGTGAGAAGACTAGAATCGGCAGGATCAATTCCACCAATTGCAGACAACAGAGCTTTCCGTTGTGATGGGAAACTTTGAAGCACTTCCAACGCAGACATTGCAGAAGGAACTTGTGCCAAATCCTCAACAATGTTGTATTTCTGAGCGGCACGAGCATTTGGATTATAGCAAGATTTTCACAGAACACCCTTAGAAGGTGGCCTCACAACAGGTTTAGCGTTGGGCTTCTCAATTTCTAAAGGACCAGAGACAGGTGGGGGAGGTGGGCCATCAACGACTTCCTTCCCAGCTGCCTGGCATGATCCATCATAATCCTTCAAGCGCGTAGCGATCGAAACAGGTGCAACACCATTCATCATAAAAACTTGGGACCCAAATGGTGCAGATGGTGAAGGTTGCTCAACCATCTGGGTCTGCTGAGACGGGAAAGGTTCTTTAAGAACTACCGGAGTCCCTTTAGAGACTTTCATAAGTTTACTAACTTCAGATTGTCGGGGACAATATTTGGTATAATGATCTCCTTCAGAGATAAGGTAGGGGTACTTCGGTTTGCGTTGGGAACCATCGTTAGCATGAGGTTTAGAAGACTCTGGTTTCGAGGCATCAGGTTTGAATTTTCCTTTACCCTTCTTCTTCCCTTTGGAGGTCTTTTCCGTAGGATTGGCCTGAACAGAATTGACCTCTGCAGTCTTACCAGAATCTGGAGGGGCGGGAAGAGCAGAATTATTGGAAGAATTTGACTTTTGCTTCCCATTTGAGGACTTCCAAGAAGTCTAAGAAACGAAATTAATAACACCGTCCACCGATGGGGTAACTGGTGCTTTAGATGTCCTTAGCCGTGGGGCATCAGTCAAGATATCATATAGTGTGATGCATTGAGATTACACCAAATCAAGGTACTGGGCACGTGCGATGGCTTGTTATTCGGTCACACATGCTCCCATAGCAATATCTTGAGCGATCTTGTTAACGAAGGAGGTAGTGAACCAATGAGTTAGAAGCTGATCAGGTATATCAAACTTGATCAGTCTACAACGACGTCGCCACTCATGAATATGATTAGATATGTGGGTGGCTTTATCCTGCTTGAGAGAAGTCAAGAGATGCGTCCCGGCTTCGTAACGAACTGGTAACTGGAAATGTGTCAGAAAATCCATAGCTAACATATTAAAGTCTTGAAAGATACCGCGTGGTAGTTCTATATACCACTTACCAGCAGTACCGGTAAGAGTGCGCTGGAAAAGACGCAGATGAATCGAATCATCCACCCAAGAGTTCGAAGAACACCACAGATGGTAGGTCATGACATGAGCTTGGGGGTCCTCTCCAGCTTTACCTTCAAATTTAGGACAGTCACCAGGCACCTTGGTTGGAACCGGAGGCCAATAAGGATTGTGAAGAATCAGATCATTGGTCAACTTAGATACGTCCGGAAATTTTAACGTAGCAAGGAAAGGCAACTGAGGATTGAAAGGCATACCAAGCCCTCGATAAGAACTTGTACCTGTACTCCACCCTAGTTGGGCATAAATTTTCCCCCATTGGTTCTGTCCTGGAGGATTCTGACCATAGGGGGTATAAGTCATATAATTGGGTTGATACGGATGTTGATAACCAGTGTAAGGGGGTTGATAATGGGGGTACTGACCCTGATTATATGTAGGCCCCATTTGAGCAGTGTATGGCTGCTGAGTATAGGTATAGCCTAGTTGTTGAAGATAATAATTAGAACCTTGGGGCGGATTGTAAACCGGTCGAGATTAACCTTGAAGGTAATAACCACCTTGAGGTCGAGCGGGTTGTTGGTAAGTGGGGCCCTGCTGAGCTTGATGAGTTGGGTGCACAGGCAGATTCGGCTATGGCATGGAATAAATGGGCTATTAAGCAGGGTTGAGTGGATGTGCAGGTTGGCTTGGTTGAACAAGTTGACCTGGCTGAGCGGGCTGCCCTGGTTGAACATGTTGACCTGGGTGAACAGGTTGTCCTGGTTGAACAGGTTGACCTAGCTGATAAAGGACACTAAGTTGGCCCAGCTGAGCCGGTTGGCCTGATGTTGGGATAGGGCCAGGCTGTGCGTGATAAACAGGATGGCTTGTGGCAGGACCATAAGATGGTCCCGACCGTGCAAGATTCGGACCGATGGGAAACTGGGGTTGCTGAGGTTGCACCATAGGTTGAGAAGGGTGGATGTTCCCCCCAGGACCGTACAACGGTCCAGGTTGATACCCTGGTTGGCCTGTGGTTCCTTGAGGTTTCCCTAGTTGGACCATAGAGTGAGGTTGTAAAGGTTGACCTTGAGGGTTGTAGGATTGCCCTTGCAGACCATACAACAACCCCTGCTGGCCCGAAGGTTGGCCCTATAAGGGTTGTCCTTGCAAGTCATATAGATAACCAAGCTAGCATGAAGGTTGGCCCTGGAAGGATTTTCCTTGCGGGTTAGAAGGTTGCCCAACCTAGGCAGACAGAAAAAACTTGGACATACTGATAAGCCTCTGGAGAAGGAAAACATAAAGGGTTTCCTTGCTCATCGTACTGATATGGAAAAACATAAACAGGGGTACCATCCAGTCCATAATGGGAAAAATAAGGACGGTTGGGATCTTGGGAGGACTGTCCAACCTCTGATTTCGACGTCTGTAAAGACAACCGATACTCCTCAGGAGAGATATTCTCCGAAATAGCAGATGCTATATTGATGTCTTCAGGAAGTGACGAGGTCCTAATGGACTAAGTAGTAATATCGGGTGTAGATGTAGCTATGCAGACGGTAGGCCTAATAGGTACTGATGTAATATGAGGAGATTACATGAGAGGTGTCGATGGCGACATCCCTAACGAAGGAATAACCGGCCTCGTAGACCAAGTGGATGCTCCCATAGAGGGCACAGTAGCCACAATCTGACTTAAGGACCTATATACCACTGGAAGCGAAGGACCAGGCGAAGACATGATAGAAGACTTGGGGTTTTTTCTGGAAAAAGCTGGTAATATTCACCAGATGTAGGAATTTCCTCACTATGAGAAGGATTGGGTGAGTCCATATCTGACACTGCCACAAGATCTTCCAAAAGACGGTGAGGACTTGGAGGTATAACAACAGCTAAAAAATTCGAACCCGATGTAAGAGGAGGGAAATATTCCCCTACTCCAAATCCAAACCAAGCGTCGGATAAGGGCCAATTGAACTCAACTGGTCCTCCAAATGGAAGCTCAAATAGAACCGGTCCCCCATCGGGAAACTCGGAGATAATAGGTTGCTGAGGTTCAGCAGAGGACTGAGAGACCTCTGACGAATCATCTTTGTAAGGACTACTAGTAGACGAAACTGAAGGTTCCTCCACCGTGACAGTAACGAAAAGAGGAAGAGATCAAAACAAAAGCACACAGGCTAAAACCAAGGCAAACAATCAAACGACCAACAAGAAATCTCTAAAAGGGCGTGTGATCGTAGGTGATTAATTTTACCACATTGAAACTTGAAAATTTTATCGTTTCATGTTTTAAGAGTCAAGAAACGAGTAAAAGGTAACTCTATCTCTTTCAATTTGGAAACAAGCATGAAAGGACAAGCACTTTATGATCCTTTTAAATTTAATGAGTCAAAAAAGATCGAAATTACTACTCTAGAACTCTATGCAAGAGGGTGTACCAGATATCTGTGAACTGCAATATACACCTTGGTTCAAAAAATGAAAGAGAAATCAACCAAGGACTTGACGTACGTGCAGGCAATCTCCCTGAATGCTGTGTCCGGTGTATCACGAGTATAAGGCAGTAGACTCGGCTTCCTACGGATAAAGGATAGCAACCTAGTGGGGTCTCCCTTTATATACACGATGGTACGGGGAGCACAAGTCCGTACTAGTGTCTCTAATGCACGTTAATGATACTAAAAGATTTTCATTTAGAGTTATATAACACTAATAATGCAGAAAAGTTTTCAATTCTCACTAACCAATCAAAACAAAATTTTTTTTTTTTTTTTTTCAATGTTTTAGAGCAAAATGCACCAAGAAAAATGAAAACTAATAAGTGACCAATTTGAGAAATGATAAGGAAAGAGTAAAAGAAATAAATTTCACTCAACACACAATCAGACCTCAAACTGACAGAGAAATCCTTCAAATCAAAGAGGAATCGCAACAAAAACTCACACGAACCGTGTGATCTAGGCTCGAAATGAGACAAAAGCGAAACTTGAATGAGAAAAAGATCAATCACTCAAATCACAAAACGATACAATAAAAACCAACCACATGAATGCAAGGAAGAAAAAAAAAATTTGATTAATCAAATGAAAACCAAAAACTCCTACGGGAGGCTCAGCACATAATAGCACCTAGATGCCCCAGGGCTAGAATGTAAAACCGATAGTAGAGAGAAAACAACCGGATGATAGAGGTGAATCA
This sequence comes from Pinus albicaulis, assembly GCA_034641835.2. Classification (NCBI taxonomy): domain Eukaryota; kingdom Viridiplantae; phylum Streptophyta; class Pinopsida; order Pinales; family Pinaceae; genus Pinus; species Pinus albicaulis. The sequence continues at coordinate 473,160,536 of CM076577.1, forward strand.
CAGTCAACAAGGACTCCAAAGCACTCAGACAGTCGGAAAAGATGCACCAAAAACCAAAAATCAGACTCAGAGAGCTCAGAAAAGAAAACCCTAGCACGACACAGAAATGGTGCGACTATTCGGCTGTATCTAGTGCCAAAACAAGGTTGGCACAGGTGCCTAACCAGAAACAAGCGCCAGCTGGCACGACTGTCAGGCTAAAAAGCGTGCCAATCGAGTTTACTACTGACAGGAATAAAAAAGAGCAAGCAAAGAGTAGATCAGGTATGGTGGGAGCTGAACAGAGGCTTTACACTAGAAAGAGACAGACCAGAAGAGCAAATCAAGGAGACAAAAGCTAAAAGCAACCGAAAGAGACAAGACAAACTCCAATCAAATCCCCAGCGGAGTCGCCAGTTTGTTGGAGAGGTAAATCCCCTCTATGGACAGAGGTGATCCCTACTATCCCAGATCGGTTCTAACAACAATCAGACACGCAGTGACGCAGGTCTCTAGTTACAAAAACAACAAAATATAACAAGTTGCCTACCTCGGGTCCTAAGCAATGGTCGTTGAGGAGAGGATGACGCTTCCCATCCTCTGCTTTAGCAGATCACGATCCTTCTGCTTAGCACGTCCGAACACCTGCACACATGTGAAGAAATACAACGATACACAACATAGAATCTATATCTTGTAACCATACATCAGTCAGAGAGGATTTAATTCATTACATAAAAAACAAAGACACACGAATGAAACCATAATCAAATTAATTTATCATTAATAATAACAAAGAAAGATACAACCCAAGGTTCTAACACTAGATCTTCCTTCGACGGGTCGACAGCGGAGCATGTCTCAATGAAGCTCGTCGGGAATGGGACAAAGCTCTCTCTCTTTAGCTTGGCTCTCAAAGGCTGTCTGGTGATAGTCTCCTCGCTACAGATTCAGCTCTTGCTTCTATCTTGCTAACGGAAAATGGCAAGCTTATATAGATGGTGGAAGGGGAGTTGGGATCCCTACAATTGTGGGATTGGCCCTATCCTCAAGGAAGCTTCCATGATAGGTGGAAAACCACTTCCCCTTCATGGAGATCCAGAGCCAAACCTCCCAACTTATTTTAGAGACTCGTTCAGGAGTTGGTTGGAATCAAACTTCCACCATTTATTTTTAAAAACAATCCTTATTAAGCTTGGTGCGGGCAATACACTGGGACATAGCACCAGTTGGCACGCCCTCTTTGGAGGATTTTCCCCATTGGCGCGAGGGCTGAACTGGCTAGTCGTGCCAATGCCAAAAGATCAGTTTTTAGGGTTTTTCCAAGGAAAATTTCTTCAGAGGAATGATTTTCCTTGTAAATGGGGATGCCACGAAAGTGGTTTCAGGTTATGTCACTGCTCATAGGTCACAGAAAAGGCCCTCGAATGTGTGGGATGGGGGATTGCAGGGACGGTGACAAATTATTGTGTAACAACTGGAAATAATCCCTTTGGATTTATTATTTATTGAATATGTCAACAGTCCAAATCCAAGCATTGGTCTCGATAATGAGGCCAAGGACATGTCTAGAGACGAATCCCAAGAGAAATCTAATCATGATTCAGGGCAATCACAACATAATTCTCAAAATTCATATCACTCTGATAATGAATCCGAAAGCAGGAATGAGAGCCCAGATAAAATAATTGATAAAGTGATCAAAGCAATTGAAATGAAAATAGGAGGAACTAATGGAGCTGGATCATCTCCTCAAGAAGTTCAACATATCCACAATACACATAATGAGGTAGAGAATTCTCAGCCAAAATATTTGAAGAATGAATGGGAAAAATTTTCCAAGGCACTACAAACACCACATCCAAAACCTAATATTGATGAATCCACAAGTTTTCAAATACCAACGCATTCTGAGAACTTAGTGGAAACTGCAATTCCGCTACAACATGTACTTGAAGATCATGATCAAAAGATCATTCTGACATACCCTACAGAGCATATTATTTTACAAATTGAAAAGATACCCTCACTTGATGTCTTCTACATTCCCAGTCATAAGGTTGTATTTAAGAGAAGAAAGAGGAGAAGAATGGATGAAAAAGTTTCAAATCTTCTGATTGAATCTGTTGATGTTCTATGGAAAGACCCTTTGGCTGATCCTACAGAACATTTAACTAATTTGTCACAATATGCAGAAGCATATGCTACTTCCACCATTGATAAAGCCACCAAGGTACAACTTCTACTGAAGCAAAAAGAAGGCAAAGTACAAGAGTTTGAGAGACTGTCAGAACAAGAAAATTTTAACTCCAGCAAATAGATGGAAGAGAAGATGTCTCAATTTCAAAAGGATTTTGAAATAATTAATATTCAACACCAAGTGAAGATTACAAATAAATAAACACATCTTGAAGGAGCAACGGAAAATTGAAAAGTCAACCTCAAGTAGAGTTGTTTATTAAAGAAGCACTGGAAACGAATGCAAATCTAAAGCAACGGAAAGAAACCTTTTGGCAACAAGATTCAATCACCATCACTTACTATGATACAAGTAAAACCCTAATCCAGCAAGTGGCTAACAGGAGACTTGAGTGTCAGAAATTTGAAAATAAAATCAACAAGTTCAAAGTGGCAAGGATCTAACTCGGGAAAGAAAGGTGACCTACCTCAGATTGACAAATTTCACAAAGAAATTTTATCTAAGGATTGGGAAGTACAACTCAAATAAGAAGAAAAGGAAATGACAAAGGCATCAAGGTTAGCAAATGAAATTATTGAATCTATTAATGAAAAAATTTTGAAAGTTGAACTTATTAAAGAATCCACAAGTGAATTGCTCTCAGAACTCAAGCCATTAGAAGCACAGTGGAAGAAAAATACAGAGATGTAGGAGAAAATGATTAAAGATAAATAAGTTTGATCAAAAAAATTACTGGAATTTTCTTATCAAACCTTATCATCAATGCCTAACTCTTCAGTCATTAACTAATTCAAAAAATAAGTTTTAGTCAGCAGTTTCGAATGTAGTATTCAAAGGCTAGATCAAGTCAGAAATTTTGCAAAGAGCTAAGCTAAAGCCAATGGTGGATATTTGTCAGCTCTGAGATCAAATGCGCAAAGAGGATCAACACACATAATCATGTTGTTATTTTATTTTCCTAGATTGTAGTTTAAGTTTTCTCCTTACAAGCATGGTTGTTTGAAACCTCCTCAATTTTTATGTAATAATCTATTTTTAAACATATTGTAGTTTAGTATTTAAACCCTTCTTATGCATTTAGAGAAGGGTCTAGAAATTTTTCAAAAACATTTGAAAATAATGCACTCCTGTAAGTTTGTAAATGATTTGATGGATTAATGGAATGAAATATGTTATCTTTTCACAGTTGAAGCTCTTTAACTAATTTTGCACTATTGTACTCTTTAAATTGCTTGAAAGTGAAGAGGAGAAGAAAATTATTGTCAGTTTATATGAGTAGGACTTCGTATATATGGTACTTCTACACGTTATATTAATTTTTTTTTTTAGATGGATAGTTTTCTTTTTATCTACATTATATATTTGTAATGTTATCATAAATGAATGTTAAATACACTTATGTACTAATATTTGTTTATGATCTCTTATCTTATATATAATCACACATATAAATGCAATACACATTTCACAATTATTTTAATCAAACTAATTTGTTAAAAGAATTATCTTTACATAATTTTCATCTCTTTCAACTTTTAAATAATCTTCATGACTAATAGTTCGAAGATATATTTTTAGATTGCATAAAGGAAGGAACACCCCAAGTATATAGTAGAATAGATAGTTTTAAATAAATTCACATGATAGATTAAAATCATTTCCCATTTGCATGTTATATAAGGGAAAAACACCAAAAATCATCCTTATTGGGAAACTGGTCCCTTTATCCCTAGAACCATAACTATCGTGCTAAAAGTGGCAGCCAAATAAACGGTGAAATTGCCATGATAGTCGGGAGGACGTATTAACGGAGCGTTGACAAGCAACGTTTTAAGTTTATCGAAGGATTTCTAAGCAATATTGTCCCAATGGAAGGGAACGTCCTGTTTCAGAAGTCACGTAAACCCCTTGGCCACTTCCGCATAGTTTGGAATAAAGCGACGTAAGAAGTTGGCTTTCCCCTGAAGACTCTGCAGTTGATGCAACGAGGATGGGGATGGGAGGATAACGATGGCATCGACCTTGAGGGGGTCAAGGCGAATTCCGTCTTTGGAGACGATGAATCCCAAAATATGACCAAAGTCTACGCAGAAGATGCACTTGTGAGGATTGAGCCTAATATTGTAACGTGTGCAGCGGAGAAAAATCTAGTGAAGGTGTTCAGGATGGTTCTCACGCTGAGATGAATGGGCCAGAAAATCATCCAGATACGGCTAAACAATATGACGTATGTCATGGAAAGCATAGGACATAGCGCACTGGAAGGTAGCTCCAGCGTTTTTTAAGCCGGGGAGCTTCTTGTAAGTGAAAGTACCCCATAGACAGATAAAGGCGGTCTTATGTTGATCAGCGGGTAAAATATTGATTTGATTGTAACCCGAGAAGCCATCCATGAGTGAATAAATCTCACTCCCCACGTAGTCATCGATGATCTGATCTATAAAGGGAGTGGGGTAATTGTCCTTAGGACAGGCCCGATTGATGTCTTAGTAGTCAACACAGACCCGTATAGTGCCATGTTTCTTATCTACAAGGACAATATTAGAAACCCATTCTGTGAGGGGAATTGGGTATATGAAGCCCGCGTTAAGAAGTTTTTCAACTTCTGCCTTTATAGCTGTGGCTTTTCAGGGATCCACTGGGTGCAGACGCTGACACACGGGCTTTGCACCTGGATAGGTGGGAATCTCATGCACGACTATACTGGCATAAATCCCAGGCATCTCTTCATAGGACCATGTGAAAACATCTCTGAATTCATGAAAAAGGTTCATGTATACCTGAATCTCTTCAGGAGAACAGGTAACTCCCACATACATGTTCTCGACTACCCCGAGTTTAACAAAGATGTCGATAGGCATGGTTTGCGTGATGTTACCCAGATTTCCCTCTGAAAGAACCTCGTGAGTCAATATCAGTGTTTGAAGAGGCGGAGTGGGAACTTGAGATGCAAAGCGCTCTAGAAAATCATACATTGCCCCCAGGCCGGGCATGAATTAGGAATGATGATCGCCATCGCTCCATGCAAGATCTTCCAGAGACATCGTTTCAATGATAGCTTCATCAGAGGGGAATACTTATCTTAAAGGATCGGGTGAATCTACATCACCGAGCCAAGGGGATTGAGAGTATACATCTAGAGCCATGCTCGAAGGAGCATGTTCAGGGTGAGGAGGATCTGATGCAACGACAATCTCACAATAATTGATCTCAACTGGAGTTAAAGGCATCGATTCTCCGAAAGAGGTCACCTATTCAGGCGAAGGGATGATCCAAGGGTTATCTGACCTAGATATCATGTTAACTTGAATGGTGTGTAGTGGTGGCACGGGAAAAATACCCATGAGGACGGGGTCCTACACTGTCATGGGATTGGGGATTTGATCCATGTAAGGTACGTTGTTCTTGGAGGATGAGGTGAAGAAAGATAACTGATGAACGGTGATAATTTTTCCCTCATGAGGAAACTTCATAAGCAGAAAGAGGGTGGATGGAACGCATAGCATAGCGTGAGTCCAACTACAACCAAGAAGGAGATTGTAGTTTAGCCTGGCGTCAAACACTTATACTTCTACGTTGGCCTATCTTACCTATAACGTGATCGGTAAACTCTAAAGAGAACACCGCGGTTTTGATTCCGAGCCATCAAATGCCTCAAGGGCATTGCAGAGATGAAATGGAAAATTTGGAGGAAACAGTGATCACTGACCAAACGGAAGATCGACTTATAACATAGGTGGAAGCACCTTCATTCACAATGGCTCTGTGGATGTTGAGGGCGTTGATACCGACTTGTATAACGAGAGAAATTTGATGCGGAAGTCAGGGGACAAAATTTTCCAGGTCGAAGGTGAGAAGACTAGAATCGGCAGGATCAATTCCACCAATTGCAGACAACAGAGCTTTCCGTTGTGACGGGAAACTTTGAAGCACTTCCAACGCAGACATTGCGGAAGGCACTTGTGCCAAATCCTCAACAATGTTGTATTTCTGAGCGTCACGAGCATTTGGATTATAGCAAGATTTTCACAGAACACCCTTAGAAGGTGGCCTCACAACAGGTTTAGCATTGGGATTCTCAATTTCTAAAGGACCAGAGACAGGTGGGGGAGGTGGGCCATCAACGACTTCCTTCCCAGCTGCCTGGCATGATCCAGCATAATCCTTCGAGCGCGTAGCGATCGAAACAGGTGCAGCACCATTCATCATAAAAACTTGGGACCCAAATGGTGCAGATGGTGAAGGCTACTCAACCATCTGGGTCTACTGAGACGGGAAAGGTTCTTTGAGAACTACCAGAGAACTACCGGAGTCCCTTTAGAGCCTTTCATAAGTTTACTAACTTCATATTTTCGGGGACAATATTTGGTATAATGATCTCCTTCACAGATAAGGTAGGGGTACTTCGGTTTGCGTTGGGAACCATCGTTAGCACGAGGTTTAGAAGACTCTTGTTTGGAGGCATCAGGTTTGGATTTTCCTTTACCCTTCTTCTTCCCTTTGGAGGTCTTTTCCGTAGGATTGGCCTGAATGGAATTGACCTCCGCAGTCTTACCAGAATCTGGAGGGGCAGGAAGAGCAGAATTATTGGAAGAATTTGACTTCTGCTTCCCATTTGAGGACTTCCAAGAAGTCTTAGAAACGAAATTAATAACACCGTCCACCGATGGGGTAACTGGTGCTTTAGAGGTCCCTAGCAGCGGGGCATCAGTCAAGATATCATATAGTGTCATGGATTTAGATTACACCAAATCAAGGTACTGGGCACGTGCGATGGCTTGTTATTAGGTCACACATGCTCCCATAGCAATATCTTGAGCGATCTTGTTAACGAAGGAGGTAGTGAACCAATGAGTTAGAAGCTGATCAGGTATATCAAACTTGATCAGTCTACAACGACGTCGCCACTCATGAATATGATTAGATATGTGGGTGGATTTATCCTGCTTGAGAGAAGTCAAGAGATGCGTCCCGGCTTCGTAACAAACTGGTAAATGCAAATGTGTCAGAAAATCCATAGCTAACATATTAAAGTCTTGAAAGATACCGCGGGGTAGTTTTATATACCACTTAGCAGCAGCACCGGTAAGAGTGCGCTATAAAAGACGCAGATGAATCGAATCATCCACCCAAGAGTTCGAAGAACACCACAGATGGTAGGTCATTACATGAGCTTGGGGGTCCTCTCCAGCTTTACCCTCAAATTTAGGACAGTCACCAGGCACCTTGGTTGGAACCGGAGGCCAATAAGGATTGTGAAGAATCGGATCATTGGTCAACTTAGATACGTCCGGAAATTTTAACGTAGCAAGGAAAGGCAACTGAGGATTGAAAGGCATACCAAGCCCTCGATAATAACCTGTACTTGTACTCCACCCTAGTTGGGCATAACTTTTCCCCAATTGGTTCTGTCCTGGAGGATTCTGACCATAGGGGGTATAAGCCATATAATTGGGTTGATAAGGTTGTTGATAACCAGTGTAAGGGGGTTGATAATGGGGGTACTGACCCTGATTATATGTAGGCCCCATTTGAGCAGTGTATGGCTGCTGAGTATAGGTATAGCCTGGTTGTTGAATATAATAATTAGAACCTTGGGGCGGGTTGTAAATCGGTCGAGATTGACCTTGAAGGTAATAACCACCTTGAGGTCGAGCGGGTTGTTGGTAAGTGGGGCCCTGCTGAGCTTGATGAGTTGGGTGCACAGGCAGATTCGGCTGTGGCATGGAATAAATGGGCTATTAAGCAGGGTTGAGTGGATGTGCAGGTTGGCCTAGTTGAACAGGTTGACCTGGCTGAGCGGGCTGCCCTAGTTGAACATGTTGACCTGGGTGAACAGGTTGTCCTGGTTGAACAGGTTAACCTAGCTGATAAAGGACACTAGGTTGGCCCAGCTGAGCCGGTTGGCCTGATGGTGGGATAGGGCCAGGTTGTGCCTGATAACCAGGATGGCCTATGGCAGGACCATAAGATGGTCCCGACCGTGAAAAATTCAGACCGATGGGAAACTGGGGTTGCTGAGGTTGCACCATAGGTTGAGAAGGGTGGATTTTCCCCCCAGGACCGTACAACGGTCCAGGTTGATACCCTGGTTGGCCTGTGGGTCCTTTTGGTTTCCCTAGTTGGACCATAGAGTGAGGCTGTAAAGGTTGACCTTGAGGGTTGTAGGATTTCCCTTGCAGACCATACAACAACCCCTGCTGGCCCGAAGGTTGGCCCTACAAGGGTTGTCCTTGCAAGTCATATAGATAACCAAGCTAGCCTGAAGGTTGGCCCTGGAAGGGTTTTCCTTGCGGGTTAGAAGGTTGCCCAACCTGGGCAGACAGAAAACCTTGGACATACTGATAAGCCTCTGGAGCGGGAAAACATAAAGGGTTTCCTTGCTCATCGTACTGATATGGAAAAACATAAACAGGGGTACCATCCAGTCCATAATGGGAAAAATAAGGACGGTTGGGATCTTGGGAGGACTGACCAACCTCTGATTTCGACGTCTGTAAAGACAACCGCTACTCCTCAAGAGATATATTCTCCGGAATAGCAGATGCTATATAGATGTCCTCAGGAAGTGACGAGGTCCTAATGGACTAAGTAGTAATATCGGGTGTAGATGCAACTATGCAGACGGTAGGCCTAATAGGTACTGATGTAATCTGAGGAGATTACGTGAGAGGTGCCGATGGCGACATCCCTAACGAAGGAATAACCGGCCTCATAGACGAAGTGCATGCTCCCATAGAGGCCACAGTAGCCACAATCTGACTTAAGGACCTATATCCCGCTGGAAGCGAAGGACCGGGCGAAGACATGATAGAAGACTTGGGGTTTTTTCTGGAAAAAGTTGGTAATCTTCACCAAATGTAGGAATTTCCTCACTATGAGAAGGATTGGGTGAGTCCATATCTGACACTGCCACAAGATCTTCCAAAAGACGGTGAGGACTAGGAGGTATAACAACAGCTAAAAAATTCGAACCCGATGTAAGAGGAGGGAAATATTCCCCTACTCCAAATCCAAACCAAGCATCGGATAAGGGCCAATTGAACTCAACTGGTCCTCCAAAGGGAAGCTCAAATAGAACCGGTCCCCCGTCGGGAAACTCGGAGACAATAGGCTGCTGAGGTTCAGCAGAGGACTGAGAGACCTCTGACGAATCATCTTTGTAAGGACTACCAGTAGACAAAACTGAAGATTCCTCCACTATGACAGTAACGAAAAGAGGAAGAGATCAAAACAAAAGCACACGGGCTAAAACCAAGGCAAACAATCAAACGGCCAACAAGAAATCTCTAAAAGGGCGTGTGATCGTAGGTGATTAATTTTACCACATTGAAACTTGAAAATTTTATCGTTTCATGTTTTAAGAGTCAAGAAACGAGTAAAAGGTGACTCTATCTCTTTCAATTTGGAAACAAGCATGAAAGGACAAGCGCTTTATGATCCTTTTAAATTTAATGAGTCAAAAAAGATCGAAATGACTACTCTAGAACTCTATGCAAGAGGGTGTACCAGATATCTGTGAACTGCAATATACACCTTGGTTCAAAAAATGAAAGAGAAATCAACCAAGGACTTGACGTACGTGCAGGCAATCTCCCTGAATGTTGTGTCCGGTGTATCACGAGTATAAGGCAGTAGACTCGGCTTCCTACGGATAAAGGATAGCAACCTAGTGGGGTCTCCCTTTATATACACGATGGTACGGGGAGCACAAGTCCGTACTAGTGTTGGCTAAAGCCAAGAGGCGAACGACAGCTACTAGGTTTAACGACGCCGGAATACGTCACTAGCCTAGACCTATAGATATTTCATTAATGTTTCAATGCTGCCTTAAGGTAAATTGAATAAATTTTAGAGTTGATCTTCAATTATGTTTCAATTTCAGGCCCTACCAAATGTTATGTCTCAAAATCCTCTAAATGCACACTACATGCCACTACAAATCACTTTGTTCGATGAATAGCTAACTACGGGAAGGTTAAGAGCTTTTCAAACAATAACAAAATGATCACAAAACAACCACTAGTGTCTCTAATGCACGTTAATGATACTAAAATATTTTCCTTTAAAGTTATATAACACTAATAATGCAGAAAAGTTTTCAATTCTCACTAACCAATCAAAACAAAAAAAATTGTTTTTTTTTTTTTTCAATGTTTTAGAGAAAAATGCACCAAGAAAAATGAAAACTAATAAGGGACCAATTTGAGAAATGATAATGAAAGATTAAAAGCAAGAAATTTCACTCAACACACAATCAGACCTCAAACTGACAGAGAAATCCTTCAAATCAAAGAGGAATCGCAACAAAAACTCGCACGAGCCGTGTGATCTAGGCTCGAAATGAGACAAAAGAGAAACTTGAATGAGAAAAAGATCAATCACTCAAATCACAAAACGATACAATAAAAACCAACCACATGAATTCAAGGAAGCAAAAAAAAAATTGATTAATAAAATGAAAACCAAAAACTCCTACGGGAGGCTCAGCACACAATAGCACCTAGATGCCCCAGGGCTAGAATGTAAAACCGATAGTAGAGAGAAAACAACTGGATGATAGAGGTGAATCACAGTCAACAAGGACTCCAAATCACTCAGACAGTCGGAAAAGATGCACCAAAAACCAAAAATCAGACTTAGAGAGCTCAGAAAAGAAAACCCTAGCACCACACAGGAATGGCGCGACTGTTCTGCTGTATCTAGTGCCAAAACAAGGTTGGCACGGGCGCCTAACCAGCAACAAGCACCAGCTAGCGCGACTGTCAGGCTAAAAAGCATGCCAATCGAGTTTACTACTGACAGGAATAAAAAAGAGCAAGCAAAGAGTAGATCAGGTATGGTGGGAGCTGAACCGAGGCTTTACACCAGAAAGAGACAGACCAGAAGAGAAAATCAAGGATAAAAAAGCTAAAAGCAACCAAAAGAGACAAGACAAACTGCAATCAAATCCCCAACGGAGTCACCAGTTTGTTGGAGAGGTAAATCCCCTCTACGGACAGAGGTGATCCCTACTATCCCAGATCGGGTCTAACAACAATCAGACACGCAGTGACGCAGGTCTCTAGTTACAAAAACAACAAAATATAACAAGTTGCCTACCTCGGGTCCTAAGAAATGGTCGTTGAGGAGCGGATGACGCTTCCCATCCTCTGCTTTAGCAGATCACGATCCTTCTGCTTAGCACGTCCGAACACTTGCACACATGCGAAGAAATACAACGATACACAACATAGAATCTATATCTTGTAACCATACATCAGTCAGAGAGGATGTAATTCATTACATCAAAAACAAAGACACACAAATGAAACCATAATCAAATTCATTTATCATTAATAATAACAAAGAAAGATACAACCCAAGGTTCTGACACTGGATCTTCCTTCGACGGGTCGACAGCGGAGCATGTCTCAATGAAGCTCATCGGGAATGGGACAAAGCTCTCTCTCTTCAGCTTGGCTCTCAAAGGCTGTCTGGTGATAGTCTCCTCGCTACAGATTCAGCTCTTGCTTCTATCTTGCTAAGGGAAAATGGAAAGCTTATATAGATGGTGGAATGGGAGTTGGGATCCCTACAATTGTGGGATTGGCCCTATCCTCAAGGAAGCTTCCATGATAGGTGGAAAACCACTTCCCCTTCATGGAGATCCAGAGCCAAACCTCCCAACTTATTTTAGAGACCCGTTCAGGAGTTGGTTGGAATCAAACTTCCGCCATTTATTTTTAAAAATAATCCTTATTAAGCTTGGTGCGGGCAATACACTGGGACATAGCGCCAGTTGGCACACCCTCTTTGGAGGATTTTCCCCATTGGCGCGAGGGCTGAACTGGCTAGTCGTTCCAATGCCAAAAGACCAGTTTTTAGGGTTTTTCCAAGGAAAATTTCTTCAGAGGAATGATTTTCCTTGTAAATGGGGATGCCATGAAAGTGGTTTCAGGTTATTTCACTGCTCACGGGTCACAGAAAATGCCCTCGAATGTGTGGGATGGGGGATTGCAGGGACGGTGACAAATTACTGTGTAACAGCTGGAAAGAATCCCTTTGGATTTATTATTTATTGAATATGTCAACAGACCAAATCCAAGCATTGGTCTCAATAATGAGGCCAAGGACATGTCTGGAGATGAATCCCAAGAGAAATCTAATCATGATTCAGGGCAATCACAACATAATTCTCAGAATTCATATCACTCTGATAATGAATCCGAAAGCAGGAATGAGAGCCCAGATAAAATAATTGATAAAGTGATCAAAGCAATTGAAATGAAAATAGGAGGAACTAATGGAGCTGGATCATCTCCTCAAGAAGTTCAACATATCCACAATACACATAATGAGGTAGAGAATTCTCAGCCAAAATATTTGAAGAATGAATGGGAAAAGTTTTCCAAGGCACTACAAACACCACATCCAAAACCTAATATTGATGAATCCATAATTTTTCAAATACCAACGCATTCTCAGAACTTAGTGGAAACTGCAATTCCGCTACAACATGTACTTGAAGATCATGATCAAAATATCATTCCGACATACCCTACAGAGCATATTATTTTACAAATTGAAAAGATACCCTCACTTGATGTCTTCTACATTCCCAGTCATAAGGTTGTATTGAAGAGACAAAAGAGGAGAAGAATGGATGAAAAAGTTTCAAATCTTATGATTGAATCTGTTGATGTTCTATGGAAAGACCCTTTGGCTGATCCTACAGAACATTTAACTAAGTTATCACAATATGCAGAAGCATATGCTACTTCCACCATTGATAAAGCCACCAAGGTACAACTTCTACTGAAGAAAAAAGAAGGCAAAGTACAAGAGTTTGAGAGACTGTTAGAACAAGAAAATTTTAACTCCGGCAAATAGATGGAAGAGAAGATGTCTCAATTTCAAAATGATTTTGAAAGAATTAATTTTCAACACCAAGTGAAGATTACAAATAAATAAACACATCTTGAAGCAACAATGGAAAATTGAAAATTCAACCTCAAGTAGAGTTGTTTATTAAAGAAGCACTGGAAATGAATGCAAATCTAAAGCAACGGAAAGAAACCTTTTGTCAACAAGATTCAATCACCATCACTTACTATGATACAAGTAAAACCCTAATCCAGCAAGTGGCTAACAGGAGACTTGAGTGTCAGAAAGTTGAAAATAAAATCAACGAGTTCAAAGTGGCAAGGATCTAACTCGGGAAAGAAAGGTGACCTACCTCAGATTGACAAATTTCACAAAGAAATTTTATCTAAGGATTGGGAAGTACAACTCAAATAAGAAGAAAAGGAAACGACAAAGGCATCAAGGTTAACAAATGAAATTATTGAATCTATTAATGAAAAAATTTTGAAAGTTGAACTTATTAAAGAATCCACAAGTGAATTTCTCTTAGAACTCAATCCATTAGAAGCACAGTGGAAGAAAAATACAGAGATGTAGGAGAAAATGATTAAAGATAAATAATTTTGATCAAAAAAATTACTAGAATTTTCTTATCAAACCTTATCATCAATGCCTAACTCTTCAGTCATTAACTAATTCAAAAAATAAGTTGTAGTCAGCAGTTTCGAATGTAGTATTCAAAGGCCAGATCAAGTCAGAAATTTTGCAAAGAGCTGAGCTAAAGCCAATGGTGGATATTTGTCAGCTCTGAGATCAAATGCGCAAAGAGGATCAACACACATAATCATGTTGTTATTTTATTTTCCTAGATTGTAGTTTAAGTTTTCTCCTTACGAGCATGGTTGTTTGAAACCTCCTCAATTTTTATGTAATAATCTATTTTTAAACATATTGTAGTTTAGTATTTAAACCCTTCTTATGCATTTAGAGAAGGGTCTAGAAATTTTTCAAAAACATTTGAAAATAATGCACTCCTGTAAGTTTGTAAATGATTTGATGGATTAATGGAATGAAATATGTTATCTTTTCACAGTTGAAGCTCTTTAACTAATTTTGCACTATTGTACTCTTTAAATTGCTTGAAAGTGAAGAGGAGAAGAAAATTATTGTCAGTTTATATGAGTAGGACTTCGTATATATGGTACTTCTACACGTTATATTAAATTTTCTTTTTAGATGGATAGTTTTCTTTTTATCTACATTATATATTTGTAATGTTATCATAAATGAATGTTAAATGCACTTATGTACTAATATTTGTTTATGATCTCTTATCTTATATATAATCACACATATAAATGCAATACACATTTCACAATTATTTTAATCAAACTAATTTGTTAAAAGAATTATCTTTACATAATTTTCATCTCTTTCAACTTTTAAATAATCTTCATGACTAATAGTTCAAAGATATATTTTTAGATTGCATAAAGGAAGGAACACCCCGAGTATATAGTAGAATAGATAGTTTTAAATAAATTCACATGATAGATTAAAATCATTTCCCATTTGCATGTTATATAAGAAAAACACACCAAAAATCATCCTTATTGGGAAACTGGTCCCTTTATCCCTAGTCGGAGCCACCACACCAAATGAAAAAGGACTTGCTCTAAGGTCCGAATTGGGTGGTTTTCCCCCATGTTGTTGCAACGTAATTCCGAGTCCTCAACACATAGGAATGTCTACATTCATTGAAAATTAAGAAACTGAAGGGTATGACCTTCAAAATTGATCTATTAAGGCATATGAGAGGACTAGTTGGCTATACTTGCAAATGTTACTGACTCGCCTGGGATTCCCCCATTATTTTATTAATTGGATTATGTGTCATATCTCCTTTGTATCTTACAGTATTCTCATTAATGGTTCAGCATCCAATTTCTTTGATATAGAGCATGGACTCAGATAGGGATGCCCTTTATCATAGTTACTCTTCCTATTTGTTACGGAAGGCCTGAGTAGATTGATCACTGAAGAAAAGAATCAGGGGAGATTTAAATGTGTCAAAATAGCAGAAAATATCATTTTATATCCTTTAATTTTAGTGGATGATGTTATTATATTTCTTAATGGGATGGTCATTGATTTTACCATATTCAATGTCATTCTTAATTTATTTTGTTAGGCGACAAGGATGGTTAGAAACCAAGAGAAGTCTACTTTGACAGCATTAGGATGTTCTTAGTATGAAACAGATTATGAAAAACAAAGTTTTCCATATAGAATCCTGGATTTTGAAGACAGTCTCAATATCTGGGTTTTCAGCTCAAACCCAATACCTATAAAATCGTTGACTGGACATGGTTGGTTGCCAAGGTTGAAAAAAAAAATATCCAGCACCATCATTGGTTATCTCGAGCATGGTGACTAGTTCTAATCGAATCGATATTGGAAGCAATTCTTTTATATTGGATGTCTCTGGCCTGGATCCCAAAAGGAATATTATCTAGAATCCAACAGTTATGTTGTAGGTTCCTTTGGCGTGGGAGCAAGGATGGTAGAAATTTTGCATGGGTTAGATGGGTTCACATTGCATTGCCTAAGAAATGGGGAGGATGGGGGATGAATAATAATGTATGCTTCTCTTAAGCCCTTGCAGCAAACTTGGTTTGGAATATCCTTTATAAAAATAGTTTATGGGCAGAGGTGGATACATGGTCTATGTGTGGGAATGCACACATTCTCCCCCCTGACCTCTTCTAGTTTCTGAAGTCTTATGAAATAAGGACTCTAAATCATATTGCAGATCCAAATAATGCTACAATATTTGGTCAGGAATGGAAATATTAACTGGATATTAGGATCCCTGCAGCATGGAAATAGGTTTGGACAAATTATATTAATGCTCTATTGGAAGCTTACATAACGATACAGGATAGGTAAGATGAATTAGTTTGGGTTATTTCTAAACAGGGAAATCATTCACCAAAATATGGATATCCTTTTATATACATTGATCATGAGCCCCATAATTATGTATGGTGGTGGCTACCGTTGTGGAAATTAAAGGGCCCACCTAAAGCTAATATCTTTATGTGATGCTTACTATGTAAAAAAACTCCTATATGAGACAATATGCAGTGTCATGCCTTTCAGGGTCCCTCCTGGTGCATTCTTTGCTGGAAAAATGAAGAATCTATTGATCATTTATTTATTCACTACCTTGTAGCAACTGAAATCTGGAATTAGTTATACCAAATGATGGCTATCAATATCAGGTGGTTGGGAGATTCTATTCAATATGCATGGGAATCCTGGTGGAACCAAGCACGCCCTTCAAAATTGTGTAATTTACCTATGTTGGTTTGTTGGAGTTTTTGGATAGGAAGGAACAAATTCATTTTCCATGAGAAGGCTCTTAATTGGTTCTTATTCATTTCTCACATTTCTGCTATGTACAATATGATTCTGGATGAAGATCCTATGCAAGAACATAGGAATGTAGTTGATGAAATCATAAATAAAACTATTCCCTGGGCATATTTCATTGGCTCCGCATAGAAAATAGGATGTGGTAGTGTTGTTGTATTATATATTAGTGATGATCATTTCTTTAAGTTGAGGATGGGATTATGGAGAGGCACAAATAATTATTCAGAACTAAGCAGTCTCAGACATCTTCTGATTTTTTTCCCTTTGAGAAATGATGTCGTCAACTTTAACTCTTAGGAGACTCAAAACTTATCGTTAATTGGTTCAATCTACAATTTGAATGTCATGTGCACACACTTAGGAATTTATTGGAGGACGTTTTATCTTTAAATCATGTTTTGACTATATATCATGTCTTCATATTTACAGGGAAAGGAATCAGCTTTCCGATAACCTTTCCAAGGAGGCAGTGCAACAACCT
Organism: Pinus albicaulis; assembly: GCA_034641835.2. NCBI lineage: Eukaryota > Viridiplantae > Streptophyta > Pinopsida > Pinales > Pinaceae > Pinus > Pinus albicaulis. The sequence goes on from CM076577.1 coordinate 473,177,479, forward strand.
CTTGGTTATTGAATGATTTAGGAGCAGAATGGTCATGACTTCTATCAGTTTTTCCACAGGCCTTTCATAAATAATCATGCACAAGGGACCCTGATCTTATGCAGATCATAGATGGATATTTTCATTATATTTTTGTGCTTTTTGAGCAGGTTCATAGAAAAATGTATATGTTTTATTTATATTATGTATTTTCAGATTATCAAGTACATTTATATTACAGTCCATCATAGACATTTCGCAGTATGTGGTAGCACCACCAGTTTTGGCACATGCTCCTTTTGTAGCATCAACAACATGTAATTTTCAATATTTCACATAATGAAAGTTACGATTTTTCCTTAGGAAAAAAAAAAAAAAATATATATATATATATATATAGCATAAAAATAAAAATACAACAATTGTAGAAATTATACAAACAATATGTATATCAAGGATTCAATCCGATCTAACAATGTACTAAAGCTAGATACTGAATTGCTTCTACAAATCAATAGAGGAAATTAAACACAATCACCAATCACATGAAGCAAAGAAGAATCAATCAAACCAAAACACAGATAATTTCCCAGGGAAAGCTTGATACTCAAAACCCCACTATCTTCTATTGTATATTTAGCATGGATACATGATACAATTACAATACACTCTTCTCACAAGAGTCTCATGTACTCAGCTAATTGTCTCACATTGTCCTAAATAAAACTGACCAACACTTTTCCAATTCTCAGCATCTAAACAGTATGCCTTGCTTGTGCAATTCCTAATGAATGCAATCCCTAGTCTTTAGGAATTTTTGCCTTCCTAAAAATAGCAAGGATCATGGGCAATCCAATGAGTTTTTGGTTGCATGGGTGAAACCCAATAATCCTACAACTGATAGTTGACATCCCTTTCACCTATATCTCAAATAGTTCTCCTTTGGAACTAACATGCATGAAGCTAATAATAGTAAATCATCAGTTGCATGTTAGATCACTGATTGTGAATTAAATAATATTTAATTCACTTGATATCTCACTAGTGCAACAAATAGTTACAACTAGTTCAACTGACTTTAACTCACTTAACTAAGTTAATTGATTACACATGCATTAAACTAATCCACCAACTGCACTTTGAACTCTGTTACAACTAGATTTACTCTGCATGCCTCACCAACTACCCTCAACTCGAAATTCATGAGCTAAATGAGTTTATCACACTCATTTAACTATTACAAGTGATTATCCCACACCAGTGTAGGTGCCGCTAAGACCTCTTGCTCCCACACTAGTGTAGGTGATGCTTGGACCTCATGGTCCCACACTAGAGTAGGTGCTGCAATTTCTTGTTGGACTTCAACACTCCCTCTCAACAAAAAATGGATTATCCTTCACCTCGATCCTGCCTCTATCATATTCAAATTTTCTCCTCGTGAACGCCTTTGTCAGAATATTTGCATCTCGCTATTCTGAGGCAATATACTGAAGTAACATTATGCACCTCTCCACACAAAATCTTAGATGGTGGTACCAGATGTCTATGTGCTTGGATCTATCATGAAACACAGGATTAACCAAGATTTTAATGCAACTCTGGTTATCACAATGTATCACTTTCGGATCCATCTGAGAACCAAACAAACTAACTAGGATCTTTCCCATTGAGATGGCCTCACATGTAGCTTGACTTGCTACCATGTACTCTACCTCCGCTAAACTGAGTGCGACAGATTGTTGCTTCATACTGTACCAAGAAAAAGATGTCAATGTTGTTGAAGATTTCAAAAAGAAATAGTGAAGGAGGCATCCTGAAACATCATTCCTGATCCTAGTTGGAAAGTGATCACCTAAACTAGGTGGGGACCACACAGGTGATTTTTGTTGCAAAGTCTATTTTTAGACTATGTCTATTTTTAGATATGTCGATCATATTCTATGAGTTGCGGGATGCTATTTGTGGATGGTTGGTCAAGTTGGAAAAATATGTGGATTTCTATTTTTAGACATATTGGGTGGAATCTATTTTTAAATTGCCAGTCTAAAAATAGATATGTCGAATATTATTAGCTCTTAATAATATTTGGACTCTAAACATTATCTTATTCTCTTAGAGCACTTCAGTTAAGTTCACAGATGTGGCACAGGAGTCGATCAAGGGGAATTACGCTATTCCTAAGGGTTAAGTGGAGCTATTGCATGGATACTTCAGTTAGAACTCATGTGAGAGAGTTTGGTGGAGTTGATTGAGGAAGTTAATGGAGTTGTGTTCAGTTTAACTAATCTAAACATAGTTGAGCTATTTGTATCTAATCTAACTGATTGATACACTAGTGAGAGTGGTGTGAATTAATTATTAATTAATTCACTAATTATAAACTCATTAATCAACAGAATACATCAGTTAACTTCAGTGCATGGACAGTTTCAGTGGAGACCAGTGGAGAGATAGGTGAAAGAGCAGTGTGACTATCAGTTGTGACTATATTGATGCATGGTTTGCATCCAACACTCAGTAGATATGCCTTTAAAGACTGTGTGAGCAAGGCTGGGGTAATTTGAACTCATCAAGAGCTATTCTTCAGCAGGGATTGCGCAGTAGAGGAAGGCTAAAGACTGGCATAGATCGGTGCATGGGATTTGCAAGATCGGGCCTAATTAGTGTGTAGCAATTGGAGATTGTATTGAGAGCTTGTGAGGAGCTTTGTATAATGATTGTTACATGATCTCTATGACATATATAATATACAGATAGTTGGGGGTTTTCATCTTTAAGCTTTCCCATTACATATTGTGTTCATATGTGTGATTTTTTATGGTTTTAATGTGTGCATGCAATTGATTTTATTTCCGCATATAATGATCAATGGTAGAAGAGATTCTGTATTGTGCATGAAGATAAAATAGTGTGTGATCAGGAGAATCTCGGTGGATAACATATCAGTTATTCAAATTTCTACAGATGTTATTCTGAAGATCCCTCTTGATGTGCTCTTTATGTATGATGGACTTCCTTCCCAATCTGCATCTGTGAAGCCTTGAAGCTTCACTTCCTATGTATGTTTGTACCATAATCCACACTCTATAGTGCCCCAAAGATATCTCAATACATGCTTCCTCGCCTTCCAAAAGAGCTTGGTAGGCTTAAACATAGCTTGACTCAACTGGTTAACAACATAGAAAATGTCTTGTCTAGTTTTCACCAAGTACATGAGTGAACCGACTAGCTACTTGTAGACAGTAGCATCCACTACCTCTCCTGAAGTAGCATCCTCTTTCCACCAAATTCCTGGAAGAGGAGTGTCCATGAGTTTACATCTCTCCATGTGAAACTTACCTAATATCTCTTTGGCATACTTGCCTTGAGAAAAAAAAATTTCACCATCCTGCTGCCATATTTCCAAACCAAGGAAATAAGGAAGGAGTCCCATGTCCTTCATTTCGAACTCCTTTGCAAGATCCTCCTTGCATGAGTGTATCAGTTGCTCATCACCTGTCAAAATTATATCATCAACATAAAGTACGATAATCAAGATCTTACCATCAACCACAATCTAGTACAGGTTTGCATCTTCTTCACTTTTGGTGAAGCCCAACCCAATGAAATAGCTGTCAATCTGGGTGTACCAAGCACGAGGTGCTTGCTTCTACCCATACAGTTCTCTCTTGAGTCGACACACATGTGACTCACTATAAAAGATCTCGAAACCTTCTGTCTACTCTATGTACACTTCTTCCTCAATAACTCCATTGAGAAACACAGTTTTCACATCCATTTGATGAATGTGCTACCCCATCTGTGTTGAGAATGCAAGGATAGATCTAATAGAAGATTACCTTGTGACTGGTGTGAAAGTCGATTCCCTCAATCTGTGAGAATCCCTGGGCCACAAATATGGCCTTTTAATTCTCCACACTCCCATCAGCGGCTTGCTTTACCTTTTAGATCCATCTATATCCAACCACTGATTTACCAATCGGTCTTGGGACAATCTCCCATGCATTGTTCTTGAAAATGGAGTCATACTCCTCCACCGTTGCATAAACCCAACTTAGTTGTTGCACTGCCTCCTGAAAGGAAGATGGTTCTGTCAAAATACACTTGCTCATAAGAGCCGTGTATCCAGTAAACCTATCTAGAGATTGTCTTTGTCTGCGCAGTGAAGTAGGGGATCCTACATTATCTGTTGCATCAAGTGTCAATCTATCAACTTCCATGGTGCATCTTCAACCATTTCTATTGGATGGCTCTGCATGATTTTTTTCTGCCACTCCATGATCCTTCGCATGTGGTTGTTCCACATCTTGACGCTCATCCTTTGGAACCAAGAGTTCCTCCTCTGCATGCAAATCCAGCTCCCTCTGAAGGGACAATTGCATGACTTTATCCTCATCAAAGTTTAGATCACGTCACACAACATTCATTTTTTTGTTTGGAAAATACACCTGATAGTTGTGGGAAGTTTCATTGTACCCCAAAAATATCCCAATCTCAATTGTTGGTTCCAGCTTCTTCCTAGCATCTTTGGTCACATGCACATAAAAAGATGAGCCAAAAATCTTAAAATTTGAAACACCAAGTTTATTACCAGTAAAAGCCTCTTCTAGTGTACTCATGCCAAGTATCCTATGAGGAAAATGGTTCTGCACAAATACCATTGTGTTGTATGCCTCTGCCCATAGGTGCAATGGTTCTTTCTCTCTGCGACCCCATTCTACTGTGGGTTATGAGGCGCAATAATTTCTCTCCTAATTCCTTCTTTGCTGCAGAAGTTCTTGAATTCATTGGAGATGTACTCACCACCATTATCGCTCCTAAAATCCTTCACATGCTTCCCCGTGTCTTTCTCCACCAGTTCTTTGAACTCAAGAAACTTTCAGAACGTATGATCTTTCTTATACATGAAGTAGATCCAGCACTTTCGAGAAAAGTCATCAAAAAATATCACATAGTACTTGTGATTTATTGTCGAAGCAATAGAAAATGGTCCACACACGTCTGAGTGAACTCTCTCAAGGATCCCTGAGGCTTGGTTCTCCTTCTCATGAAAGGTGGACTTTGCATATTTTCCCAAAGTACATCCCTTGCATGTGTTTAACTATGCAAGTGTACCCTAGAGAAGACCCGTAGAAATTTGTTGCATGACTTTTAAGGCTCCGTGGTGAAGATGGCCCAATCTCCTATGCCATAACTCACCCTCATCTTGGCTAACCCCTTTGTTTTCCTTACCCATAAATATTGCGCAGCCATCTACATCAATTTTATAGAGATTCTTAACTCGAATCCCAATCTTCCTGGCTTTCTTGTCTTGTTGTTTTGTGTCGTAGGAAAGGTTTTCCTTCACCGAAAACAACATCATAGCCTCTATCCTCCAACCTTGCAACTGATACTAAGTTTTTATTCAAGCCCGGTACATGCATTACATATTTTAATTGAAAGGGTTTGCTTGACTGTCTCTGGAAGGTAATGGTACCAATCCCAGTAGCACTGTATCGCTCATCATCACCCATTTTGACATGCATCTGGAGGTCCTTCTCCTCCAAGCTACTGAAAATTTCTTTGTCTCTCGTCATGTGAAAGGATTCACCACTATCCAAATACCACACCGATCTAATTTCACTTGACACCATCCATGCAATGAGCGAGAATTCAAGTTAAAATTGCAAGGCCAAAGCCTCACCAGTTGCAAATCTTGAAGCCTTCTTGTTCTTATTATTTTGTGGACAGTTAGTGGCATAATTCCCATGCTCATGACAATGAAAACAATTCACTCTCGACATGTTGCGCTTCTTGCCATATTTACCGATCTCATATTTCGAATGGAATTTCTTTCCTTCCCCCTTCTTCACCTTGGTATCCAAAGCAAAATCTTCTTCATCTTCATTCTTAGATGAAGATCTATCTATGGTATTCCGTCTGAACTCCTCTTGCACCAAATCCGGCCAAAGTCATTCCCAATCTAGAAGCTTTTCCCTTCCATTGACAGAAACCTAATAACTATGCCAACTCTTGGAATTCCTACAAGAGACAGGCTAACCAAATCATCATCAGCAATAGTAATTCCAACGCTCCCAACCTCATCCCAACAATGGACAAACTTTGTTAGATATTTTGGCATGGAGTCACCTTTCTCCATCTTGATCTTCTTGAGTTTATCTTTTAGTGCCAATTTCCTATGATCATTGCTGCTCTGAAATAGATCTGTCAAAGATTTCCACATTACATATGGTGTGGATTTTCCAAGGAGACTTGAGACAATGTGTTCTCGTACTCCCTCCAGTAATATCCCCCTCGCCTTTTCCACTTTCTTTTCCCATGCATCAAGATTTGCAGCATCTGTAACAGTGGGTTTGGGAACATCATTGTCAATGAATTCCTTCAAGACATTGTCTTCCAGTACTTCCTCCATCCTATCTTTCCAATAAATATTGTTAGAGATTCCCTCAAGTTCATACTCCAATCTAAATCCATTGAAATCCATTTCGAGCTTGAATCACATGTAGCACCATGAAATTCTTCTACAAATTCAAATTTTATTCAAACACAAACTCATCTCCTCCTCCACTATTTTGATTTCCTGTGCTCTGATACCATGTAGAAATTATACAAAGAGTATGTATATCATGGATTCAATCTGATCTAACAATGTACTAAAGCTAGATATTGAATCTCTTCTACAAATCAATTGTGGAAATTAAACACAATCGCCAATCACATGAAACAAAGAAGAATCAACCAAACCACAATACAGATAATTTCCCTGGGAAAGCTTGCTACTCAAAACCCCACTAACTTCTATTGTATATTTAGCATGGATACATGAAAAATTTACAATACACTCTTCTCACAAGAGTCTCTTGTACTCGGTTAATTGTCTCACATTGTCCTGCACAAAACTGACCAATACTTTGCCAATTCTTAGCCTCTAAACAGCCTATCTTGCTTGTGTAATTCCCAAAGAATGCAATCCCTATTCCTTAGGAATTTTGGCCTTCCTAAACTACGCAAGGATCATGGGAAATCCAATGAGTGTTTGGTTGCATGGGTGCAACCCAATAATCCTACAACTGACAATTAACATCCCTTTCACCTATATCTCAATTGGGTCAACACTGGAACTGAAATGCATGCAGCTAAAAATATTAAATCATCAGTTGCATGTTAGATCATTGATTGTGAATTAAATAATATTTAATTCACTTGATATTTCACTAGTGCAACAAACAATTACAACTAGTTCAACTAAATTTAACTCACTTAACTAAGTTAACTGATTACACATGCATTAAACTAATGCACCAATTGCGCTTCGAACTCCATTACAACTAGAATTACTCTACATGCCTCACCAACTACCCTGAACTCGAAATTCATGAGCTAACTAAGTTTATCACTCTCAATTAATTATTACAAGTGATTATGAGATAAGATTACATTTTATTGTCCATTTTAATTAAGGGAAAATTAAAATAGACACTACACCAACTTTAGCCCACACTAGTGTAGGTGTTGTTAATATCTCCTGGTCCCACACTAGTGTAGGTGTTTCTTGGAACTCCTGGCCCCACACTAGAGTAGGTGTTGCAGTTTCTTGTTGGACTTCAAAACTCCCTCTCAACAAGAAATGGATTATCCTTCACCCTGATCCTGCCAATATGGTATTTGAATTTGCTCTTAGTGAGTGCCTTCATCAGAATATCTACATCCTGATCTTCTGTGGGAATGTACTAAAGTAACATTATGTACCTCTACACACAATCTCTGATATGGTGGTACCTGATGTCTATGTTCTTGGATCTATCATAAAACACAAGATTAACCAAGAGTTTAATGCAACTCTGGTTATCACAATGTATCACCGTCGGATCCATCTGAGAACCAAACAAACCAACCAGGATCTTTCCCATCCATATGGCCTCACATGCAGCTTGACTTGCTCCCATATACTTTGCCTCCGCTAAACTGAGTGCCACATATCGTTGCTTCATCATGTACCAATAAATTGTTGTCGATCCTATGTTGAAGATCCTTCCTAATGTGCTCTTTATGTATGATGGACTGCCTGCCCAATCTGCATCCATGAAGCCTTAAAACTTCACTCCCTCTATATGTTTGTACCATAATCCATAATTTGTAGTGCCCCGGAGATATCTCAATAAATGCTTCCCCGCCTTCCAAAATAGCTTAGTAGACTTAACCATAGCTTGACTCAGCTGGTTAACAGCATAGCAAATGTCTGGTATGGTGTTCACCAAGTACATCAGTGAACCTACTAGCTACCTGTAGACAGTAGCATCCACTACCTCTCTTGAAGTATCATCCTCTTTCCTCCAATTTTCTGGAAGGGGAGTGTCCATGGGTTTACAACTCTCCATGTGAAACTTACCCAGTATCTCTTTGGCATACTTTCTTTGAGAAACAAAAATTTCACCATCCTACTGCTATATTTTCAAACCAAGGAAATAATGAAGAAGTCCCATGTCCTTCATTTCGAACTCCTTTGCAAGATCCTCCTTGCATGAGTGTATCAGCTACTCATCACCTGTCGAAATTAGATCATTAACATAAAGTACGATCATCAAGAGCTTACCATAAAACACAATCTGGTACAATTTTTCATCCACTTCACTTTTGGTGAAGCCCAACCCGGTGAAATATTTTTCAATCCAAGTGTACCAAGCACGAGGTGCTTCCTTCAACTGATGCAGTGCTCTCTTGATTTGACACACATGAGACTCACTGTCAAATATATCAAAACCTTCTGGCTTCTCTATGTACACTTCTTCCTCAATAACTCCATTGAGAAACACGGTTTTCACATCCATCTGATGAATGTGCCACCCCATCTATGCTAAGAGTTTAAGGATATATCTAATGGAAGAGTACCTCACAAGTTGTGCGAAAGTCTCATCATAGTCGATCCCCTCAATCTATGATAATCCCTGGGCCACAAATCTAGCCTTATACTTCTCCACACTCCCATCAGCAACTTGATTTACCTTATAGATCCATCTATATCCAACCACTAATTTACTGACCGATCTTGGGACAATCTCCCATGTATTGTTCTTGAAAATGGAGTCATAATCCTCCACCATTTCATCAACCCAAATTGGTTGTTGCACTGCCTCCTGAAAGTAATATGGTTTCATCACAATACACTTGCTCATTAGAGCCATGTATCTAGTAAACCTGTCTGAATATTGTCTTTGACTACGTAGCGAAGTAGGGGTCCTACATTCTCTGTTGCATCAAGTCTCAATCTATCAGCTTCCGTGGTGCGCCTTCTACCATTTCTGATGAATGGCTCTACATGAGTGTTTTCTGCCACTCCATGATCCTCCTTATGTGGCTTCTCCACATCTTGAGGCTCATCCTTTGAAACCAATATTTCCTCCTCTGCATGCAAATACAGCTCCCTTTGAAGAGACAAATGCATGGCTTTCTCCTCATCAAATTTTATATCCCATCACACAACAGTCATTCTGTTGTTTCAAAAATACACCCGATAGTTGTGGGGAGTTTCAGTGTACCCCAAAAATATCCCAATCTCAGTTGTTGGTTCCAGTTTTCTTCCTGACTTCTTTCGTCACATGCACATAAACAGATTAGCGAAAAATATTAAAATCTGAAACATCTGGTTTCCTACCAGTAAAGGCCTCTTCTGGTGTACTCATGCCAAGTATCCTATGAGGGCAACGGTTCTGCACAAATATCATTGTGTTGCATGCCTTTTTCCACAGATGCAACTGTAGGCCTTGATCATGCAACATCACTCTTGTTGCGCCCACAATTGTTATGTTATTTCTCTCTACGACCCCATTCTGTTGTGGATTATGAGGTGCAATCAGTTCTCTCTGAATTCCTTCTTTGTTGCAGAAGTTCTTGAATTCATTGGAGATGTAATCACCACAATTATCGCCCCTAAGAGCCTTCACATGCTTCCCCGTGTCTTTCTCCACCAGTGCTTTGAACTCAATAAAATTTGAGAACTTTTTCTATTTATTCTGTATGAGGTAGATCTGGCACTTTCGAGAAAATTCATCAACAAATATCACATAGTACTTATGCTTTTCTTTCGAAGCAGTAGAGAATGGTCCACACATGTATGAGTGAACTCTCTCAAGGATCCTCGAGGCTTGATTCTCCTTCTCATGAAAGGTGGCTTTGCATATTTTCCCATAGTACATCCCTTGCATGTGTCTGACTGCGCAAGTGTACCTTTGGGAAGACCCGTAGAAATTTATTGCATGATTTTTAAGGCTCCGTGGTGAATATGGCCCAATCTCCTATGCCATAACTCACCCTTATTCCGGCTCACCACTTTTTCTGCCTTACCCATAAATATTGCGCAGCCATATACATAAAATTTATAGAGATTCTTAACTCGAATCCTAATATTCTTTGCTTGTCTTGTTCTTTTTTGTCGCAGGAAAGGTTTTCCGAAACAAACATCATAGCTTCTATCCTCCAACATTGAACCTGAGACTAAATTTTTCTTCAAGGATGGTACATGCATTACATATTTTAATTGAAATGGTTTACCTGACTGTCTCTGGAAGGTAATGGTACCACTCCTGATAGCACTTTATCGCCCATCATCACCCATTTCGATATGCATCTGGAGGTCCTTCTCCTCCAAGCTATTGAAAAGTTCTTTGTCTCCCATTATGAGAAAGGATGCACCACTATCCAAATACCACACCGATCCCATTGCACTTGAAACCATTCATGAAATGAGTGATAATTCAAGCTCAAATTTCTAGGCCAAAGCCTCACTAGTTGCAGATCCTGAAAACTTCTTATTACTTTTCTTTTGTGGACAGTTAGTGGCATAATGCCCATGCTCGTGACAGTGAAAATACTTCACTCTCTACATGTCTGTTGTGTAACCAACTTCAAAAAGAGAAGAAAAGAGATATCAACGCCTTAGAAATAAGCCACTTCGAGGGGGCAACCTCCAATACATTACATGAATGAACAATTCTTGGATGATCCAATTTACAAAACCTCCTTTCTATATATAGGAGTCCATGGGGCCATAATGTAATCTTAGTGGGCCACAATGTAATCCTAGCCGACCTAACAATAATAATTTAAGGGCACAATAATAATAAAATGGGGGTTACAAGGGTACAATAATAACAATAAGGGGGTTACACTAACAACAATAAGGGACTATACTAGTAATATAGGGACCTAACATGCCCCTCTCCTTCAAAAAAGTGTTGTCTTCAACACTTGAGTAGCTCTGGGTGCTTCTGTATAAAATTCTCATCCTCCCATGTAGAATCTTCAGTGGGTAAGTTCTTCCACTTGATGAGATACTCTGAAATTGATCGATTCCGTAGTTGTGGGAAATTTGTTTGTATGGTTGTAGCCGTAAAAATACCCAATCTCCTACATCAAAAATTCTCTCGTTGCGATGTTGATCTGCCTATTGTTTCATTCAATTTTGTGCCAAATTGTGGTTATCCTTTAAGAGTTGGAGAACTTCTTGTTGATTCTCAATGTGATCTTCCACTGCTTGAACACTCGAATTTTCCCTTAAAGATGATGTGATGGATGGTGGATGATATCCATAAAGTGCCATAAATGGGGTCATTTTTGCTACAGTATGGAAGGAAGTGTTATACCACCATTCAGCAAGAGGTAACCACTTGACCCATTGTGTTTGCTTATCAGATACAAACCAACGAGGATATCCTTCCAAACATTTATTTACTATCTCAGTTTGACCATCAGATTGAGGATGATAAGATGAGCTATGAGCTAATTGAGTACCCAAACAAGAAAATAACTCCGTCCAAAAATTTCCCGTAAAAATGGGATCTCTGTCGCTCACAATAACCCTTGGGCTTCCATGTAGCTTTTGAATTCTGTCCATAAATGTAGTAGCAACTGTACTTTCTTTAAATGGATGAGATAATGCACAAAAGTGTTCATACTTGGTAAGTCTATCAACTACCACCATGATGACACTCTTTCCTTCGGACTTAGGTAAACCTGTGATAAAATCAATTGAAATCTCCTCCCAACGTTGACTTGGAATGGATAAAGGTTGTAGAAGTCACGGGGTCTTAATTGTTTCCACTTTATTCTGCTGGCAAACCAAACATTCCGCCACAAAATTTTGAATATCAGATTTAAGGCCATCCCAAAAAAATTCTTTCTTCACCCTGTGGTAAGTTTTTAAAAATTCTGAGTGTCCTCCTAAAGGAGAAGTGTGCAATTCCAGAAGAATCTTTTGTTTTAGTTGGGAATTCTTACAAAGATATAAGCGATCTTTGTACCATAAGCAATCATTTTTCCAACTAAATGTATCAGATGTACTAGGATCTTGCTGCAACTTTTGAATGAGTGTCCATACATCTTTGTCCTTCTTTCATTCATCTCTTGCTTCAGTTATCCAATCTGGTTGGATAATAGAAATGGCACAAAGCAATGCTTCCACCTCTTCATTCTTTCTTGAGAGTGCATCTGCAACAACATTAAGCTTTCCCTTTTTGTAGATTATTTCAAAGTCATAACCCAACATCTTTGTGACCCATTTTTGCTGCTCTTTTGAAGATAGTATTTGTTCCAAAAAGTGTTTAAGACTATCATGATCATTTTTTACCTTGAAGTGTCTTCCCATTAGGTAAGTTTGCCATTTCTTTAGTGCATGCAGTATTGCTAACATTTCCTTCTCATAAATAGGTTTCTGTAAATACTTTCCTTTGATTGGACGACTTTCAAAAGCAATGGGTCTTCCTTCCTGCATTAAAACTGCACCAATTCCATTTCCTGAGGCATCACATTCCACAATAAAGGTTTTTGTTAAGTCTAGCGCAGCTAAGACCGGTGCTAGGCACATTGCCTCTTTAAGATGTTCAAAGGCCTTAGTTGCTTCAGGAGTCCATGAAAATGCATCTTTCTTCAATAATGTTGTTAGAGGTGCTGCTATTCTCCCATAATTCTTAACAAACTTGCGATATTACCCTATTAACCCTAGAAATCCTCGCAACTTCTTTATGGTTGTGGGGACTTTCCATTCCTTAATGGCTTTAATTTTGTTAGGGTCTACTTTAACACCCTCGTGAGATACAATATAACCCAGATATTCCACCTCTTGTACTCCAAAGAAACATTTGGATTTTTTTGCATATAATTGTTTCTCCTGCAATAGTTTGAGCACCCTGTCAACATGTTCAACATGATCCTTCCAAGACCCGCTATAGATTAGTATATCATCAAAAAATACTAGCACAAATTTTCTAAGGAAGGGTTTGAAAATGGAATTCATCAACCCTTGAAATGTAGAAGGTGCATTGGTAAGGCCAAAAGGCATGACCAAAAATTCATAATGACCTCATGAGTTCGAAATGTTGTTTTTGGAATATCTTCAGTCTTCATTCTAATTTGATGATATCCTGAACGAAGATCCAACTTGGTAAAATAAATTGCTCCATGTAATTCATCCAATAATTCATCAATCATAGGAATAGGAAATTTGTCTTTAATGGTGAGCTTATTGAGATCCCTATAATCCAGACACATTCGCCATGATCCATCTTCTTGTGTACCAAAACTACAGGAGCAGAGAAAGAACTTTGACTAGGTTGAATTATACCCGCCTCTAACATTTCTGCAATCATACGTTCAATTTCGCTCTTTTGGAAGTAAGGATATCTATAAGGCATGATGTTTGGAGGAACACTTCCTGGAATAAAATGAATAGCATGATCATGATCATGAATAGGTGGGAGTCCTTTGGGAGTTTCAAACACCTTGGAATGATTGTCCAAGACTTGTTGGAGATCTGCAGAAATAGATGATTTTGATGTCGGAACTTCTAGTGAGCATAATTGTGTAATTACGCCTCATTTTTCTTTCTTTAGAA